>JAQGAF010003902.1:0-15886 GCA_034687865.1 Kryphioiulus occultus
TGTCTGTAAGGATTCCAAATAGGGCCACAGTATTCGAGAAGAGGTCGGACCAACGATAAATATCCAACCTCTTTGACCTTTTGAGGACAATTCCTGAAAATTCTCTGAACAAATCTTAGCGTTGATTTGCCAGACCTGTAATTTTGGTGATATGCGAAGTCCAGCGCATGTCCGTGGTAATGGTAATCCCCAAGTATTTCGTGCTAGAAACAACTTTTAATGGGACACCATCCCATTAAAATCATACATATCGTGGTGTAATTAGTTACTGAACCTAGTTAAGCCTAAGTTTACGAAAAACGCATCTAGATTAATACATAGGGACCAATGGGAAATGCAAAGGGTCAGTCGAGTTTGGTCATGGTGAAAATCTGTAGAAAGGGGTAATAGTAAAATAGTTTAGACCAAATTCCAACAGTTTAAGTACATTAAATTTCTTATAAAGAGCAGCATGTTGCTGCTGTGGACAAGGCCCTTTTTGTGAGTGGGTAAAAGGGGGTTGAAAAGTAGGGGGTTTCCTTATAATTATGGCGCTAATGCTAATGGACTAATTGGGCATGGCGAAAAATTCAAATTTTTTTGTAGGGGAAATAATTTTGTAGTAGTGGAATTAGAATGATACTACTATTGTGTATAGTACATATTGGTTTTATCGATTCTGTGCAAGTTTTTCCTTAGGTTGTTGGGAGGTCCAATGCAAACGAGCTAATATATTGTGTTTGATTCCTGTTAATGTCACACAGGGGTTGGAGGAGGGTTGAGGTGTTACAGTATTACTACTATTAAGATTTTGCTGCTGTGGATGTGTGATGTTACTGGGGTTGCTGTGCGAATTATTGAAAATAGGTCTTGGAATCGGGGAAAATTGATAGGTAGGGGTGCTTGAGTACCAAAGTTATGTGGGTCAATTTATAGGGCCAAAAGGGCCATAAGGATATCATTATAAAGGTTCTGTTGGTAGAATAACAATTTCAGACCTAAGAGGTTATTGATGTGAAAATCTGTGTTGTTATATTACATTCTCAAATGCTATATCTTATGTTTAAACATTTTCTTTTTAGTTGGTGACCAAGAGCAATAATGCTCGAAATCCCGGAGCCTTGCATGATCAGTGGCGTACAGGTCAATTTTCCGTACCAACCATATCCTTCACAGCTGTCGATGGCACATAAGGTACGAACATTTCTGCATTGCATTACGATTGCTTTGCCAGGCCCTGCACCTAATTTAAAAATAACATCTCAGATGTGCAAACTTTTCAATTTGACAAATGTTGGATCTGACATAATAGAAATTGTTATAGGCACACCTGTGATTAATAATGTCAATGCCTCCATTTCAGATTTTCCAATTAAATTCAACTCAGAATGTGTAAGGCATTCATTCAAAAAGCGCAGGTCGATTTTCATCATGTGACATGCACAATGAAGGATCAATAAAATGGATCAAATTAGATGAAAATTACATTGGCTTATGTGGATTTGAATGGCAAGCTTGGCCACCTCTTTGGTTTTGTGTCAAGACCCCAATTGCATACATGCTGGTATTTTAGAGTAACATATTTAGCAGCTTTATATGCTTTGCTGTCTCAAACTCCATTATGAAAGCAACTATGGGACAACTTTGGGGCAACATTGAATTTAAAAAGTAATATTTCGAAAATGCCAGCATTGCCATCAAGCATTTTTTTTAATATTATTTCACTAATAATAAACAGCAGTGGATAGGCCTCCTTTGTATCATTGATCAATGAACGTAATTAAGGAGTGATAATGGTTATTCATTTTCATGGTACATTTACCAATATAAATTACTTTTATTATAGATAATTTGCAGCCTGAAACAGAGTCAGAACAGCATTCTGGAAAGTCCGACTGGATCTGGAAAAACTTTGGCATTGTTATGTGCTGCATTGGCCTGGCAGAAATCTGAATATGGTAAGCGTGTTCATATTTTTGAGATTATGCTTAATCTATAGTGTACATACAAGGTGTGCATTTAAATTGATAATTTGAAATGTCATTAAAACAAAACATTTGACAAAGAAATGTCTTAGATTTAGACATGTCATTCGATCATTCGTCATTCCTGGTCATAGTTTACTTATCAATCAATGAAGATCATAAAAAATAACAAAATTGTGGTGATGCCAGGGCTCGAACCTTTCTCTGCCCTTCCACATTCCAACCGCATGTTTTCAACTGTACAAAGCGTTACAGCACTGCACTAATCCGGCTGTTGACAAACAGCACAGCAAAGTTTCATAAGTGTGAGGTGCGCAGGGCGGTTGAACGAACGAGTCCTTGATAAGGCGGCTAGACGGCACATTTATTCATCAGCGAGAACATACAGCATATGGCGAGAACATACAGCGTACGGCGAGAGAATGCAACAAAACGCGAGAACATGCACAGGGAACTTAGTGCGAGCATAGAGGGGCGACTAGCACCGTGAAGACCTAGGCTCAACTGCCCCTTCCCCAGCGCCCCGGTCACCCAGGCCACCTCGGGCCAGCCCCAGGGGGCGCTGCGGTTGGGGCAATCGGCCGCATATCGGGTCCATATTTTCACTTTCTCGGCCACAATTAACAGCCCCAAATCCAGCTCGAAATTAGTCACCACATTTGATGTAAAATACGAATTTACCTTACGGTTCCTTTGTGGTTACACTATTTGTGAATTAATGATAAGTTATGGTTCAGGCCAACAAAGACCAACTAAAATGCTTAAAAAGGTAAAGTTAAAAACGAAATCCCGACTAAGACTGAAAATGCCAACTAATAACAAAAGCCAACTTAAAAACTCTAAAAAGGTAAAGTTTAAACAACTAAAACCCAACTATGGCCAACTATTTTTAGTCATCTGCATAGCCTTAATGTTTGTCTGGTCGATTAAATTGGGTAGAATACTAAGGTGAAGTAGGATACTGAAGTTAATTGAAGTTAATTGTGGTGTCATTTAATGGCAATATTGAGTTAAGTTCAAGTTGTAGTCCCTTGAATAGAATTGTAAACTGGTAACCAGATAGTACCTGATGTATCTTAAGTACCCAATTTCCACGAATATTATAAACAATAGAAATTTGACTTGATTTATTTTGGGCTTTTTTGTTGGTATTTTTGTCCTTACCTTTTTGGCTATGCCATAAAATACTCGTTATTAATTTCACCGTTTTTCTGTTTTTAGAGAAGATGCATGAAGAATTGAAAAAAGATTTAAATCAGCTAAATCTCAGCTGTGCCAGCCCAGGTGGGTTTTGAATTGCAAATCAGGTTGATTACCAATAGATTGCTAGGTTCTTCTTGTATATCGATTACAAATCGTTTGCCAGATTGTTCTTGTATGTTGATTACAAATCATTTGCTAGATTGTTTTGTTTGTTAGACTGTCAGTTATCAAATAAGTTTTAATGATTCGTTAGGAGATTCTGTTGATAATTCCTGCAGTGTTAAATATTTCGTTGCAGAAAACAAGCCTATTCTCTCATTTACGTTGACATATCAGTTGGGGATAATTTTTTAATAAAAATGTGACAAGATCATTCGACTATGAACACATTTAATTCCAACTTACCCTGCATTTGACCATGCAAAATTTTTTATTGTAGGAATAAAGTTTCAACCAGACCAAAGCATTGATGATATGCAGGATTCTTTAGATTTGCATCCAACCCAGTCTTCAGAAACATCCATCATAGGCATTGATAGTGATATTTGTGCAATCCACATGTCAGCACAAGAACAAAATCAAAGTTGGTGTTAATGATTTTATTCCTTTTCAAATCATTATCTGTCCATATAACGTCCATTCAACATTTGCATTGCTAACATTTGTGATGATATTTTTAGTTCCTTTTCACGTTTCACATGAGCAAGAATTTTTCCAATTTTTTTTTCGTTGTCGGATTCTTTCTACTTTGATGGAAGGAACCATGATTTTAAAACTTTCAACTGTGATTCTTGCCTTAAAAAGAAGAAATCAGTATGGTTACTGTTTTGTTTGTAAACTTCATTACCCCAGAATGTATTTATTTACACGCAAACAGTCGGACCATTGTTGAGTGGGGTTTTACACTCGGAAGGTACGTTAGCCGTCGGTTAGCGCACTGCCCTCTAGAAGTTGAGTTGTGGGTTCGCTACCTGTTTGAGCTCAAAAGTTTGAGCTGGCGCTTTTCCCTTTGGGACGTGCATGTACAATTTCATGGTTCTAGCACTTAGAGTATGTAACATTAATACAATTCAATTAATCTCAATACCCTGTGTGTACACCAACATAGTTGAATTTAATGTCTCATAGCAGTAAGGTAGCAGTAAGGTTTACTGCTATGGATGGATTAGAGTTCCAACGTCTGATGACATGAAAAAAGTATGATCAACGATGTGCATCCAAATGGGCATGCAATTCCATTAGCGGATTTGAGTGAATGTCTACCTTGTTCCGTTTAATGATTCCCTCCACAAAATAGAATTTCCCTTCGAGGTAAACTTTCCAAAGAGATTCATGCTAAGAGCCTTCCATCTTAAACACAGTGTCCCACTGTGACCATCGACCAATTGGTTAACAATCTTATCCCGCTGGTACTTTCCATTGAAAACCACGGCTCTACTCCTCGAGGAGGGGTCGGACCAATTGTTTGTAGCCAAGCGCCATTACATTTTATGGACATTTGTTTGAAAGTTCTCTGTACAAATCTAAAACATTGGCAGACTGATAAGGGTACTCCATATCATGTTATCCTTTGATTTGGAGGAACACCTTCCAGTTTGTATTCTCGAGACATTCTTCTCTTTTTTCATGAAATCCACATGACCAAGATATCGGAGAATCATCTACAAATCATTTGCAATAAAGTGCCCCTATATCACTTTACAGGGGCACTCCAGATTGCACAGGGACCCAATCGGATAGATATCCATCTAAGATATTATAAGGACTCATCCTATGAGAATTTTCCCTCTTTAATACCTTATGCTTTGTTTTTTAATAATCTTATATGGGGAACTGTATCAACTGCTGTGACGAATGAGGCAGGAATCGTCCTAGATATTTGACGGATCCCAATAAGCTTCGAAGCTCCAAAATGTTTTTCAGACCCCCATTTGCTGCATGGCTTTCACACAATCATAGACCCTGTGTGGGGGCTCTTTCGGATGAGTTTAAACTGAGGTCCGCTGTGGATCCCCCTTGCTCTCACCTTAAATATTCCTAAGGGGGCGTATTCTAGGCAAAATGTCCAGGGGGAAAGTGTTTGAGACGGTAACGTCTAAGATGCAGGTTACCTCTGCTCCAGTATCAACCCTAAATTCCAATTTCTTGTGATTGGCGCTAACTGTTGTATGCCAACAACGGGCGATCTTCTGTCTGTTTCGACAGACGCTAGGAAGTAATCTCTTTCACCGTCGCCGTGTCCCATGCAATCGTATCAGGATATCTTGCCATAACGACCTTTCTTCAACAGGTCACCTGATACGCTGGACACACCTTTGTTGAATGGGCGGTGCCTCCACATTGGTTACAAGTCTTGTTTGTTCCTGCTCGTGCTGTGGAATCTGTCTTTCCTACCTGTGCCATACTGGATTGGCCCCCTACAGCTCTGCTCGTCTTTCGCCAATAGTTCACCTTTGCTGCTTTCTTGTTTCCTTCGTTCTGCAACGGGTGATGTAACTTGCTCCCAGATCCTAGGATTCAGGATTTTGACAGGATTTGTTCAGGATGTCCCTAGTAACTTATCCATGGCTAACTAGAAAAGTGCAGATTTTTGCTGGTACTGGTAGTTTTGATTTTGCCCCTGTCATTGGCTCTTGAAACTTTTCAACTTGCGGTCGGCTGGGTGTTTTCAAGAAGGCGGCTCCGTGCAATCTCCATGAGGCCCACGAAAACATCAAAAATCCAGCTTGCCGCACGAAATTGCCGTCATTTCTGTCCACAGACGATCCAGGTAGAGGAATTCGAATCCAAATACAATCAGGTGAATTCGAAAAAACGACGTGATCCCAGCATTGCCACCATGCACCGGTGGTCGAGAGGTAGCACACTGGCCGCTCGACGAAGTGATGCGGGTTTGCTCCCGGTCGAGGTCGGCGGGGAACAGCTTGGACAGGTGATTTTTCCTTTCGTGGCGGCTTTTTCGGAGGATTATAAAAACCGAAGTCTGATATGTGGAACCCCTTGCTCTCCACACATTAAAGATGCTTCTGGGGCGCATTCCCTCTGTAGACAAAATTTCCTGGTGGACGATCTGCTCCTGGCATTGGTGGTAAGCCCTAGTGTGCGAAAATAGACCCACCCCAAAAATCTCACAAACAAACAGGTTGTCGTTGGTGCAGACATCCGCAGCTAGGGATAACCACATTGGTTAACTGCCAGGAACGAAGTGTTTTAATGATCAACCACAATAATGATGATGCACTAACGGTGTGGCAGACATCACAGTTTCGTCCAGAGAATTTCCAAACAATATCCTGAAAATTTAAATGTTAAAATCCTGGGTGCCCATGTGAATAGTTGCATGGTAATCTGCATTAACAAGATCTCGTTAGGAAACCCAGTCCTGGTCCCCAAATATTATCTTCTCTATTTTTAGGTGATTCTGATGATGCTAATGACTTTCAGAAGCCAAAGCGTTTTAAAGGTTGCAACCCCAAGGCTGACCTGCAAAAGGTAAATATGGGCAAATGATGCCTTACTTGGAATTTTTTTGGTAAAATGGATTACCCATATGCTTTTAACTAACTTGCATCTTCCTCCTTACTTTTGAAAGAGTGTTGCTAAAGGACTCTCGGCATCTACTGTTGATTCCACACCTGATGAATATGTGCTTATCAATAACCTTGAAAAACCTGTTATTCGGAAGTTAGTATTATGGATATATCTACATGTTGGTCAAAAAGCAACTTTTCATTTTATTTTTTCCATTTCATGTAGAATACCAAAAATATTTTATGGGACCAGAACCCATAAACAAGTCACCCAAATTATCAGGGAGCTTAGGAAAACTGTCTACAAAGATGTCAAGTAAGTTCTTTCAAGATAGTTGGCTCTTAAATGTCAGGGAAATGGCGTTATCACTGACTAGCAGTGCGTCCCATCATTGACTGGGGACTGGGGTCTACACCCGGGAGGTACACTGACTATCCCCAATTTAATATATTCCCCCCTCCGTTTAATGCTCTGCTTAACTCCCGTTTCTTATTGTGGGGTTACGGCACTTAAGTCACCTGCATGCAAAGTGTGGGTTTTCAAACCTAAGGTACTTGCATGCAACATTTCACCAACCTGACACTGATGGACCCTATTGAACCCCAGGTTTAACCCCCCGAGACGGGTTATACAAAAAGCCCTTTCACAGTATAGGGTTTCGGCACCTAATCTGCCTACTTGCAAAATTTCAACGTTCTAGCCCAGCGGTACAAGAGGTACATTTACCCCCATTTCAACCTTCTTTGGGGGTAATAAGATAATATCCTTCCTTATTGGCACTATTTGGCACCTAATCGTGCCTAAATGAAACATTTCAACTTCTTACCCCTGACGGTACGGGAGATACATTTACCCCCACTATTAACCACGAGGTTTAACCCCCTTAGGGGGGTAATAGAAAAAAAAACCTTTTGCGGTATAGGGTTTTGGCACCCAAGTCACCTACATGCAAAATTTCACCATCGTAACTCTGACGGTATACAAGATACATTTACCTCCAATATATAGTTACATGAAGTGGGAGGAGCTTAGCTCGCTCAGTCCACTTTACATGAAGGGGAATTACCTCTCGCAGTGTCCTCTAGTGGACAGACGTTATACCCCCAAATTTCAGGGTAGGTTCAACAATGTAAATTTATGAAAAAAACATGTACACAGAGTGAGATGAATAAAGTATCAATATCAACAAAAGCTGAAAACTGAAAATGGAATGAAATGGGAATGCAAGTAAAGAAGCCGCATGGCGCCTAGAATAGGATCCCTGATGTCGAAGATGTAAAGTACTTTCATGTCGATAGCAGTCGCTATGGTGGTACCCGACGATTGGGATGAATCCGTGTGCCAGGTGGAATCGGGTTGGCGCCGTCCCAAAGGTGGAAACAAGTCCATGCGATGGTTGTTTTCCACGCACCAGTAGCATACAGTCGTACTCGGTTATAACGAGCATCAAGGGACCGATCCAATTTGCTCGTTATAACCGTTACTCGCCAAATAAGTGACGAGCTAAATTCGCCATACGATAACTCACTTCTCGTGAATTAATACACGATTTCATTGCTTATAAAACCTATTTCAGACGTCGCTTTGCTTTTAATTAATTTAATTTCACCCTCAGTGCATAGCAGGTGCAATCGTCAAGTATTTCTCACAACATTTGTGATTTAAAGACACAGCACCCAATATGTCGCCACTCGACATCATTTCATCGAAATCTGTATATAAATTGGATCTTAAATAATTTATTTTTGTCGCACAAAAGCCTGATCATAATTAAATCCCATAAATCAAACTTGTTTAACCCCTTCACCAAAATGATGAAGTAATTTTGAACGTCCCAAAGTGTCATATACGTAAGTGGACAAATGATTAATGACTGCACTAATAACTAGCCTCTGTTTCTGCCTTGGCAGATGTTTATTTTTCTGTAATTTGCGGAAAAAAATTGTCCATGGGGGACACCTGAGGGTAAAATTCAAAAAAGGTAAAATTCAGTTTTGCTGTCTTGGATACCGTATTTTCGAAAATTTGTTCGTTATATCCGAGTAGTGTGCTCATTATATCCACGAAGGGAAGGGATGAGTGAACCCGCATCAAGATCTAGGGCCGGTGATGAAGCCAACTCTGATGAATCTTCGGAATTGAAGTCACTAGCAAGATCAGAAAGTCGATACTGCATTCCTTGAATGCTTTCTTCAGTGTAGATTACTTCGGTCCTAGATGTGGAGTTCTCTGCAACTGACGAAATGGTGTAGACATTGGTGTGGATTTGCACTTGCCACCAAACCCTTTAGCTCTTATGGCAGTTGTAACTGGAGATGGTTTAGGCATTGGCGGGGAAGGAGAACGTGCCACTGCAGTCTTTGGCGAGGTGCCTGTGCTTCGATGGCCCGTATGTGTGGGGTAATTTTGAGGCAACCTTGACACGTGAAGGTGTCAGTCTCTGCTTCTTTTTAACAGCTGGTGTGGTAATCATGCTTTTCAGCTTCCTCTTGACCGGTGACTTAACTTCTTTCTTTGCATTGCTAATTCCCGTGCATTAAATTGAATGGCTTGATGGGGACTGGTGTCACAAACATGTTCTCGCTTGAAGAGTCTAGGTCAAAAAGTTTAGCATTTGACCCACAGTTTGGACGATGTGGCTGGAGAAACTGGAGCCATTCTCTGTTCCCCGGTGACTGGCCGCAAAGTCAAGAGTCTTTGCCGTCAAGGTTTGAAGCAAACAAACAAACAAACAAACAATAAACAAACCTACATCCGTAAAGGTGTCCGGAGGTGCCGGGGCCTGTGCATTAGGTGGTATGCCCATTTTGTGGATCCACATTATCGATACGGGAACAGCGACGTTGAATTTCAGCACGAACCGATTGGCAAACATTCGGGTCGTGCTCCTGTAATATTACGTTTTTTCTGCAGCAGGTTGCCATACAGCGTCATTTGCGCATCTGTTGTCAATGTAAACTGGAAAGTATCGCATGCTGTGAGAAAGTCCTCCACTGTATTGATGTTTTGCAACATCCTGCAAAGCATCAGGCACTAGTATGGCTTCAACTTCTTCAGACATGTTGGCCAGTTTATGAATAAGATCAGGAATCGCATTACAAATGCTCGCATCATCCTTAAATACTGTTTTCTGAGAGAGGTATGGCGCTTCATCACTGGACTGGGGCATCGTGGTTACCATCAATCAAGTCGTTCACCCCGGATCTTTGCCATCGGTCGAGTCTAACTTCGTCTTGGGGTTCAGGAATGTCTTCAGGAGAGGATGTGACATGAACAAACGCCACTGAGAAAAATGATGATTCCATATCATTGGAAGAAAAGGGCATCTGAACATACGGCCCTGTAGCTATTAACAATTCATCATCTGAGTGGTTTGCCGTTGTTGTAAAACTTATAAGCCATGACATCAGGAAATATTTTGCCATGGAGCATGGACATCCTCGTTCGTTTAGCAAAGAAGCAGCCCTGGTCAATTTGTAAAATGTTGTACATTCCGCATCGTGACTGTGAAGAATCATTCAGCTTTTGAAGCTCCATGAAATGACCAACTACCATATATCTGTGTATGTACACCACTACTTATGATGCCATGTTGGGAAATAAATTTCTCTATCATATTCCTAAATGCACAACAGTGGGATTGATGAAAACAAATCTACAAGTATGACGAACATTTGGGCAGCAGACGGAAGATGGACTGAGCCAAATAAGCTCCACCCCTTCCTCAAATAGTATTTAAGCTAGCAGCTCTCAGCAGCTTTCCTCACAAGCTTCCTCCTGAGCTGCTCCTTCCTCAGGAACTACTATTGATGTTTCTGTAACGAAACCGAAAATAAAATTTATCAGCTTCATTTTTATGCTCTTCGTTCTAGTCTACTCCTTTCCCCGACAAGCCTCCCTCACACTTGGGACGCCATCGGCTTCAGGACCTTCCCCGAACAAGGAGGACAAAGCACTACTTGCACCTTGTCCCCCAACCCTCTGGATTTAACGGGATCCCCGACCTCCTACGACTGTCGAGGAGCCTTCCTGAATACATCTCGCCCGCTCTGATTCTCCAACCCAAGATACGCTGGCCTGGAATCCCTTGCCGACCCTAACTGAGAATGCTATTCGGCAGTCCGAACTTAGACAAATTGTTCACACTCGGTTCTTCGAGAAGCCGTCGGGTCTCACAATTGGCGCCCAACACTCCACGTACCTATCCATCAGCTAGGCATGGCTTTTAACCATACTTTCAACTCCCCGGTATCATGAACGTCGCCATGATCGACACCTCACACACCGAAATCTCAAGAAAGGACATCCATGCGCAGGACTGAGAAAGTAGCAGTTCCAGAATCAGTCATACAACTATCAGAAAGTCACCCTGAACTCTATCAATTTATCAGCGAAATATCCTTGCACGTCTCGCAGCTGGAGTCCACAGTTACCCAGACCCGTTCAGAATTGGACATATCTCAACTCAAAGCAGAAATTAATGTTACCAAGCTGCAAGCAAATTTGGATAACGATAAGCGCCACCTTGCTAAAGTTGATACCTACATAGAAGAATTACAAGACAGATTGGCCAAGGCTACTAACACGTCTATCACTTCACCAGCCTCGCTGACCACCCATTTAAAGGAGGAAACAACACTAAAACGATCACAGACACCTCCCGTTACCATCATAAAAGTCATAGACACGCCCAAATCCCTGATTAAACCACCTTTGTCGAAAGCCTCATGGGACCTTCGCACGAAACCCATGCTTCAGACACTAGATAATCTGGGACTTCTGAACATGCTCTCGTCCAACTCTACATCATACAAGCCATACTGTGGATCTTTCAGAGAGGCTCGCACCTGGTGGGCATTTGCGGACAACAAAAGCACCACAGTTGAGGTGGCCCTGAAACGCCTCCGCCAACGATTTGTCAGAGCTGAATAAGATTCCACTATCAGATCTCGTCTGTTCCGAGTCCAACAGAGGGATGGCCAACCGACAACGGAATTTTTCAATTATCTCACACCATCTGTTCAACTCGTTAGACATGACACAGTCGGAGGAGAAAATGGTGGATATCATGTTCGAGGGTCTGAATTGGCAGATCAAAGAAGGGGTGTCGAAGAGGCAAGTGACCTCGGTACAAGATCTATGGGAAGCTGCCCAATTCAGAGAAGAAATTCTTACAGATGCACACTCGTGGGGGGCGTCGCTTTGACAGAACCGAAACAGGAGGTCAGACAGAATCTGCAGGGGATATCTCAGGGATACCACCGTTGGGTCCATTCAAACCTAAATATAGTTCCGATTCGGGCTCTACTAAGGACAGCAAAACCGGTCCTGCATCGACGTCATCCCATATTACATCGGGTTGCTCTGTATGCGGAATGAAGAACGTTACGAAATATTCCTTTCGCAACGAGTGTGGGAAAGGCTTCAAATCACATAAGATCGAAGTCGACGATTCCACGATTGTGCTCTCTCATCATGTCAGGGACAGGGACAGTTCATTCATCAGATCGCCTTGTACCGGTCATGGCTATCTTTAATACTGGTTCCAATGTATCAGTGGGAGGAAAACATCTATGACAAATTAGTGGAGCTTCATGTTACAATGACTAAATCGAACTGTCTAGTTGGCGGATAGACAACCCACTGCTCAAAGGGTGCATCAAGGGTGCTCAAAGGTGCTCAAGGGGTGGTATTGGTACCTATGTACGAGCATGGGATTTTACTGTTGGGTCTCGACTTCATGACTCCAGCAGGAATCCTAATTGATATTCCATTTCGGGCAAGGTTTTTGAGACCGTTTGGAAACTCCCATGAAATCGGGGACCCAGCCTCCACACCTGTCTGCCAGACAGTAGAAGCGGAAGATATCTTTCTTCGCAGCGATGAGGGCACCATGCTCGATGGACCCTCCCTCTGGGGTGGCCAACGTACAGCCTCAGAGTATCCATCTCATAGAGGGAGCCGTTCCATTTGCTTCCATATTTGCACAATTTCCAAAAAGGAAACAGCAGATGCACGACATCACTTCGGATAGAAAAAGAATACCTTGTTCCCTCTTCTTCTGAGTGGGTGGCACCATCTATTTTTGTGTCTAAACATGATGGATCCGTGGACAAGAGAATGGTCACTGACTTTCGTCAACTTAACATGGTTACCGTCCCGGACATGTATCCAATCCCTCGAATAGATGATATTCTTGCCGAAATGAAGGGACCCCGTTCATGTCCGCCAATTCATCGCAAAAGTTATTTTCCACCTTCACTCTGTTTGGCACATTTTCCTACACCCGTATGCTAATGGGCGCGCGCAACTCTTCCGCCCATTGTCAACGAGTCGTGGAACATGCATTAAGAGACCTCACAGGCATCGACAAACGTAACTAACAGGATGACCTGTGGGTAGGGAGTGACACTTTTCGTCTTCATCTCAGAGACATGGACGACGTCTTCCAAAGACTGTACGATGTCAAATTCAGCCTAAAGCATAGAAAATGCAAATTCTTCACCAAGCGGTCTGATTACAAAAGACACTGCATCTCGGATGATGGCATCAGTCCGAACGCCGAGAAAGTCAAAGCCACATTGGATATGCACGTACCATCTGATATTCATCAAATTAAATCGTATCTTGCCTCCTGCAAATGGTTTAGCCGATTTATTCCCAACCTGTCTGACATCGCTGCTCCACTGCACCATCTTTTACAAAAAGACGTACCATTTCTCTTTGACGATACGTGTCTCCAGGCCTTCAATAAGCTAAAAGGCTTGAGCTGTACTTGCACAAGGCAACGAAGACTTTGCAAATTATTGAGTACGCCTCCAAAACTCTTAACAAGGCCCAAATCAATTACTCACCCACGGAGAAAGAGGCATTGGCAGTTATATGGGCCATAAAAATATTTCGAGGATATATCGAGGGCCTTCAGTTTGTGGTCCATACGGACCACAATCCCTTGCGATGGCTCATTAAATGTAAGACGCCGCAAGGTAGACTCGCTAGATGGATCATGGAGATTCAGCAGTATGTTTTCGATGTCCACCATATTCCCTGGAATCTAAACGTACTAGCTGACATGCTCTCTCGTCCCTTCGGCCCCAAGGAACCGGTCGTCCTCATTCACAACATCGCTGTGGCTGAAGAACCCATTGATATCTTGGAATTTCGAAGGTTTCAGATGGATGATGCAGAATTATCACCGATGGATGATGCAGAATTATCACCGCTTTGGAGGATGACTTGGACCAAGGTGTCATTGAACATAGTACGATGCTGAAAAGAGGATATCTTCTGCGAGGCATCTTGTATAGGATTCTGTCCATGACTGACTGGTATGAACCACGCCTTGTGATTCCTTCAGCGTTACAAACACGCATGATAAGATGGTTTCATGATTCTTCAAAGGCAGGTCATCCGGGAGTGGTGGCCACGACCTCCCGTATCTTAGAAAAATACTATTGGAAAGGCATGCGACAAGACATTACATCATTCATTGCAGAATGCGTCTCATGTCAAAAGTACAAAGCATCTTGCAAAGCGGATACCACCCCGATGACATCCCCGATTGTTGTTCCCCGGTTTAATACCATCGATCTAGTAAGACCACTTCCAATGACAGAAATAGGAAATGTCAACATTTTTTCTGTTTGCGATTCCACTTCAGGCTTTGTTGAGTTATTCTCGATCTCAGATGCTAAGGTGGAAACTATTTCCAACATCTTAGTCAATGACATTTGTCTGCGGTATGGCATGCCGAAGCATGTTAAATGCCATGACGTACCTCAAATCTTGGCCTCAATCAACAGATCGGTCACGGACGCCATGGGATTTACCTTGGATCATGTGGCCCAATATCATCCTCAGGCAAATCCTGTGGAAAGGAAGCATCATCATCTTCCGTTCATCGGACGTTCATCTTCCAGCAGTTCGCTGGCGCTCAATACATCTATTAATGCATCCTTGGATACATCACCATTCAGGGTCACTTTCGCGCATTGTCCCCGACACCCTCATGATAATCTGCTATCATTTCATCAGTTCTGTACGGACCCGAATTTCATCAGAAACTCACTATCGACTTTTATCACAGACACTGCTTTGTTTCTCCTGGATGTGCAGTCGTGTTGAATTTGCCCAAGACACACGTCGGGAGAAACACAATGTTCACTCCATGACCCCGACATTGGTCATAGGGGACTTGGTTCTTATCAAAACTAAGCCTCAAAGTTCGGCCATTAAGGCTTTCACCACCAAGTTTGCACCCAAACGAGACTGACTGTACACTGCACAGAATTGTGACCCCCACAGTGTACAAATTATGGGATGCTACGGGAGCAGTTTCCATGGGCACGTACCATGCTTCCGAGATACAGAAAATAACTCGTAGGTCGGATGGCCTATCCATGGACATTGTCCCCATCGTGAGGACTAGACGCCGTGGTGGTCCCACCCATGCTTTGCCAGATGACAAGAAGGACAACATGGTTGATCTTGTTAGTTATTAAATGAATTGCAGATGTAAACTTACATCTTCTGGATGCTGCAAGATACCGGTGACTTGCTGGATACCCAAGAAATTGCAAAAGCAAAAGGTTGGCTGACATTGGAAAATTTTTTCAGGTTTCTATGACCATTCAGGTCGGTGTCGCCAGGCCAAATAACAATAAAATCAAGATGGCGCCCAGGCCGAAAATTTTCGGCCCGGGTCAGCTGACCCCTGGGCAGCTCCCATTTGTATTACGGGGTGCTCCCAGGCTACAGTGGGCGGGGATTCAAACTGGATGGTGGGAAAACCTTGGGAGACAGTGACTCACTGGGACTCAAAAATATGAAATTAGCATAATTTTGAACAGGTTTCGTCCTCCTTAGAAAAGGTCACAGATGAGGACATCGTTCCTCATCACCCATGCCCAATTTTGGATTTCATTTTTAGTCAGCCATATTAAATTACTTCCCTAAATCCCATCCGAAAATCCCATGACTCACGTGCACCTTGAATACTATAATTTTGATGAGTCACTGAGTCAGTTAAATACGGAGTTAGGGTACTTAATTTTGATGCGCTGAGAGGTTTCGTAAGCGCATCTGCCAGGTTTCCTTTCGTCGGGACGAAATTGAGGGAGAATAGCCCTTTGTTGAAATGGTCCCGTACGAACCGAAGTTTGCGGGTGAAGTGTTTTGTTGATCCGTTC
>JAQGAF010003903.1:0-15879 GCA_034687865.1 Kryphioiulus occultus
TAACATGCTTTTTGAATCTATTTTTGATTTTAGACTAAGTTTGGGGTCCACAACGTTTTTAGACCAGGGCCACATTGTCATGAAAGCCCCTGCTACTTAATATGCATTTACTTGAAGTTTTTTCTAAAAATATTCGTAACAAAGAAATTCTGAGAGAATTTAAAAAACTAGATAAACTAGTTGATATTTCTTCATAATTTTTAAAAATGTTCAAAATGGTAAAAGATTTCTTTTAAATGTTTTAAAATATAAGAAAGAAGAATTAGAAAGGATTTTTTTTTAAAACCTGATAACCAATATTAAAGGTTAGAAACTGAGGACTTTTTTTAGCCTCGTGTAGATAACCAATATTAAGTTTAGTCGAATTTTTTCAGAAATTTTAACTGTTGAAAACGGTGTTTTTGTCCAAAGTCAGCTTAGCATATTTGAACTTTAGCGTGGCTTTAAGTTTTGGGCGAGCATGCACGATTATAAAAATTAAAATATGACAAACGAAAACGATGAAAACATTGTTTGAATGTTTTGTATTCCCATTTCTGTTATATTGACGATTTTGGTGCAGCGAAATTAAAATCATGCCTACAAATTATAATTGTATTTTCGTTGTTTTCTCTCGCCTTTTTTAAATTTTTGCTTGTATGCAAATTTTCATAAAGATTTCAAGTGTATTTTGTCCAGTTGGATATCCCAAAATCATACCGGTATTTTTAATGGTATATTAAAGCTCATTGTTCAGTTAAGCAACTGATGCTTAGGGTTCCACCAAACTCATATGCATGTATATTCACGTTTTATGCAAAAATTACCTTCTGAATATATAAGGCGTATACACTGTAAGCATTCAGTATAGCATTCCAACAAAACGTACTTACGTCCTTGTGCTAAATGTCATCCATGTCAATGAAGTAAGTACGTTTTGTTGGAATCCTATAAACCTCTTCAATTACCGAAACTTATATTGACTTTATGCAAAAATTACCTTCTGAACAATAAAAGTGAATATACTGGAAGTTTGGTCAACTGAAGAGGTTTCTAGCATTCCAACTAAACGTGCTTACGTTGTTGGAATGCTAGAAACTTCTTCAACAACCCAAATTTATTCACTTTTTTGTGCAATAATTACTTTCAGAACATAAAAAGTTAATATACTGTAAGTTTGGGTAACTGAAGAGGTATCAAGCATTCCAACAAAACTTACTTCAATGTACTAAATGTCATTCATGTCAATGAAATAAGTACGTTTTGATAGAATACTAGACACCTCTTCAGTTACCCAAACTTATATTCACTTATTTGTTCAAAAATCACCTTCTGAACTCCAGTAATGCTGTAAGCATGGCCAGTCGGAAGACCCCTTTCCACTGCACTCTTATTCTGTTTGCAAATTGTTTAATCAGTGCAAAACAAAAAGTAATAAAATTGCTGATCTGAATACGTACGTTGACATTGCTGGAGAGAATGGAATTTCTTTCCACTGCTTTTGACAATGTAGTGCAAAGCGTCTTCGGAGTGAGTTCTGCATTCATAAGGATTTGAGCCAAACACCCGCTGAAGTCCGTTAGGGCCTCGAAGGGTCTACCCCCTATTATGAGTTGGTAGTTGCCATAAAACCTAACCAATAGATTTTCGAATGTGACACAAGTATGTCTGATCAGCACTCAAAGGTTGATTTTGTTTGCTTGAACTTGCTTGGCATAGGCTTTTTCCAGAAGCGGTACCCAGAACTCATTGCGAGGGCTGCACTTGGCATACGCCATGCTCCAGAACTGCATCGGCAACCGGTCGTCCACCAAGACCTCAACCCATTCGCCATACTTCCAGAAGTGGAAACGAAACACGCCAGTGTACTTGCCCTTCTGGAAACTTTGGTCCTGGGGCACTACCTTCTTGAACAGTGGTGGTGAGGTGGTGAGAGAAGCCAGTGCCGATAACATCCAGCAGTCGCCTGTCCAATCAAAGCCAAATTTTCTTAATGGACGTTCAAACATTATCATTAACACCCCATGTCACCATTTGTCATTGACACCCCATGTCACCATTTGTCATAATTTCCAAACCCCCCAAATGATTCATGGTGGCTACCAGTCATGAAAGTCATGGAAAAGCCATGAAATGAGATTCAGGTTTTGGAAGTCATGGAAAAGTCATGAAATTTACTTCAGGGTCTGACATGTAAAGTCATGAAATTTACTTCAGGGTCTGACATGTAAAGTCATGAAATTGGTGACAGGGTCATGGCATTTTTGTCTTTTCATTGATTCACAAAACTACGGTGTGTTTTAAAAACAAGTCGTCACAATGGTAGATCATGTTTCTGAAAATCGCTATAGTCATCACATAAAGCTTGAACGGCCCCATCTTCTAACAGGCATGGAAAAGTTGTTAAAGTCATGAAAAAGTCACGGAATTTGCAAGACCTAATCCAGTAGACACCCAAGTCCCGAATGATGACTTAATTATCTACCAAAACGTTTCCCAACTTTTTATTAGTGATGAATTGATGCCCTGAAAGTACATGTACCGGTATATGACGCGAATGATGTGAAATTTGTTTGCAAAATTTGATCACTAACTGTGGTTTTTGGCTTTCCCTCTTTCTGGAAAGTCGGGAATATCAGAGAAATGAAAAAATGTCTGGGAAATTGGGATAGTTTACATCAGTCAATTGATTAGCCAATCATCTTTTGAAAATTTGAAATTCTTATAATTACCTATTTTTGGAACTGTTGCTGGAACCCTATAACGAAGAAGGTACATGCAATCTGATATTAATGGACATTTTTTGGTAACGCCTTTTTGGATGTAACGCATTTCATCAGTTTCCTTTATGTCATCGTCCTATGATTTCTCAAAAAAAATTAAGGGTGACCAAATTAAACAAATTATTTGATTTAAATTAATTGGTCGCCCTTAATTTTTTTTAGTGCGGCCAAATAAAAAGCTTTACTTTAATATTGTTGATAGATTAAAATTACCAATTTTGCCATTAAAACTCTTGATTCCTCTTCCTAGAATTTCAGGTTATCTCTCTAGGTAAGCGAAGCAACCGGTTATGTTCTACACCATGTGACTTCCTAAACTTTACTGAGCCAAGGAATAGCCAAGGAATGGGAAATTGTCACTTACCCAAACCACCCTGAAGAATGTCAAAGCGGTCTCCATCATCGAAAATGAATTCTGGCTTTGTCCCGTTGCTCTCACAGATCTCCTGATAGTAAGAGTTGAGAAAATTGTAAAAAGAGCTTTTAAAGGTTATTTTATTGAAGTCGTTGTAAAATAAGTTACGTTACATGTGGTCGCTTCCAAGTTATTGGGTATTGCGGAGGCTCCGGGCCGATGGCAGTAGCACCTGGCAGAAAATCTGGGTCCTCCCATGGCTTCCCTTGTGCAAGACATTGATTTCGAATTTTGTCAAAGTTGGATTTAATGGTGGTGGCCATCGGGAACTCGTCTTCTAGTCAATTCAGCTCTAATCTGTAAAAATTTTGTTTGTGGATTTAACCATTTGTATTGGTAATGCATTTAGAAATGCATTTGACATGTATTACAAAAATAAATTTTATAATGTCTGTAGATTGAGGCAAATTTAGTTTCAGGCTGTATTGACAAATGTATTTGAAAATGTATTTCCGAATGCATTTCGAAGCAGTTTGTAATGTATTATGAAATGCATGTTGCAATGTTGGAGCATGTAATTCGTGTGCATTGAAGAATAAGTTGTGAAATGCATAATGTAATGCATTCTGTTTGCATTGAAGATTGCATTTTACAATTTCTATTCCTTGCATTGCAAAATGTTCAAAGCCTTGCTATATTTCATAATTTTCAATGTTTAAAAAAATCCAATTCTGAATTTAAAAAGCATCTAAAATATTCACTAAACAAATTAGATCTATCGAAAAACTAGTTTAAAATTCAAAAATACATAAATTTCATTGAATTCAATGCTGCACTTGTATGTTGTTTCAAGTACTTTGTGAAATACACAATTTAGTATAAGCTTATTTCATACATTACAACATGTATTTCGTGTTGCGATAAAACGACCAATGCATTTTCAATATATCTTGTAATTTGTAATGCAATTCACAATGCATTTTTTTCCATATGGGCCTATTCATAGTAACCTTCTCATTCTTCCATTTTTGGTTGTCCCCTACCCAAATGTTCTTCCAAACTTGTACCCAAACTATTGAAGTGTTATACTGTATTTGATGCAATACCATATATAGGTCTTGTTATAATAATTGGCTGTTTAAATTTTCTCTTCTACAATTGCCTTACTATTTAAACAAAAGTCTTGCAGTTGCATGACAATCTCGATTATGTTTACTGTTTAAAAATATTGATAGGCCTAAATCCATTCAGCATCTAAAGTGATTCGTGATGGAATACCGTATAGGTTTTGCTAATTGGTAGGATTTTATGTTTCTCTCCAACATGCACTTTAAAAAAATTAAAATGTCCTTCAGTTGACAATCTCGATGTTTTACTATGTTTGGCACAAAAATCCAATATTGTTTCAATGCTATTGAAGCAAGACATTGATACAAGGCACGATGCAATATTTAGGTTTTCATAATTGGCAGGTTTTTCTATTTCTGTTCTACACATTTTTAACATTTTTCAAGATCATATTTACACAATAAAATGGGCGAAATTTGTGTAATTACGATTCAGGATACTTAACTGGCTACAGTACCAGAATATGAAGAGTGTTGTTGCAACAGCTGGTATGTGAAAAAAAGGAATGATTATGTTAAGATAGCCAATAACTAAAACATTAAACTTTATATCGATTTCATTCTCGCGTTCAACAAAGTCTGTCTTGAGCGACAAAAGTTGAAAAGGGAATACCCACCGATCGAGTTGTAAATGCCACTCTACGTGCAGATGTTGTAATTAAACCCAACAATTCTTTTTTCACTTACCACCTTTTGCAGCTACACTCCTCCTATATTGCCAAGAGTTTATTAACTATCTGGTGCAGCTAAATCCTAAAACTTTTCTTGCCTCGTTGAAAGATATCCACTGCCAAAAGTAGAAATGTAATGTAACAGAAACACGAATGCAATATGATGGAAATGCTCTTTGGATCCTTTATATACTGGTATACAATTAACCCAACTACTAAATATAAATGACTGAAATAATGATGATCATTGTAAACCCCTTCAGTCGCTTCCAAGGACATGTCGGGGATCTTGGATTATCTTATAATTTTCACTTTTTTGCCAAGATAGTTCTGTGATTAAAAAATTGTGAACCTGAGCTTTCTGAATCCGAAGCGTGTTTTAATCATATGGTTTTAATGACGTTTGAAAGTTATCTATCTACATCTAAATATTCTTAAACTTAGCCAGCCTTGTTCGTTGTATTTTCGACGACTGTATCAAAGACACGTCGGCATTTTTTCTGCTTTTTTTTTTAAATGGAAACCACTTGCGTCTTATGTTTGTCCTTCCTCATGTTCCTTTCATTTTTTTTCACTTTTCATGGTTACCAACTCAGAAAACCTGGAATACTCAGGTTCCTTATTATTTTGATAATTCTGTGCGTCATTGATTGGATCCATAGTCAATTCCACCATTACCCTAAAATTCAGCATTTGTAATTACGTTTTTCTAAAAACTTTGCCTGTGCCACTCCTAAGTTAATGTGACCTTATACATTACTGGTGATTTGGTTAAAACAAAATTAAATTATTAATTTTCTGGTAATTTATTCAAGAGATTACTCATACAATCTGATATTCCTGGTAATTATTTATTAAAGTTTCATCTATAGAGTTAATTTCTGTCAATATTAATGTTTCTCAAATTTTCGAAACGGTCCAGAACTTCATTAATGGCTACCAGTTTTTATAAAAAAATTTCCCTCATCTATTTATTTCTTCCATAAAAATTATTTTAAGGAAAATTTGCCTAAAAGCCGTTATTTATAGTAGTCTTTTCAAAGAAAATCATCAGTGGGATGTTTCTTTGGTAATGTTGAATGAAAACCTTCCATTTAAGGTCCAGTTTTTTAAAACATTTCGCCTATTGCGTTGCCTTATTATTAAAACAAGATATGGTCGTCCATACAATTATGGGATACACAATCATGAAAATAAATTTTTGAAACTGAAAATTTGGAATATAATTCACGGTCAAAGTATTCTGTAGAACGATCCAGGTCATGGTAGACCTTGGTAATGGAAATCGTTCTACATGTATGTTAATAAAACATCTAGTTTTGACTTTTAAACCTTTTAATATTATAGTCTTAATTATAATTTTTATTACATTGCATGGTGTTATTTTGTTTGTATTTTACTCATCTGCATTGAGACAAACAGTTTTGTTCCAGAACAGCATTAGAAAAGCTGTATTTATGATCTTATTGTTCTGAAAATTTCGTCGACGGCGTTTTCATTAGCACTAACATTTCCTTATATTTCTTATGAAAAATCAACCAAAATTCACCGAAAACGCGTTATTTCTGTTATTTGTCTTTTAATTTCATCTATATGTAATATCGTAGTATGCTACTTATCAAGTTTTTCTGCAGTGTGTGAGATCTGGTGGTTTCATCCACTAGTGTTTGCATCGTTATTAAAATAAATACACTAAAAATCCATTATTTTTTGTAAACTTTCAAAAAATATTCGTCTATGACAAAGTCACATTCTCGTAATTATTAATATTGGTATTTCTTGTTACAAAATTGGGGGCTAATTCCATCATTTCGGGATAAGTTCTATAATTTCTAAAATGTCTGCCATATGGCATTTATTAATTGGTAAATTCGTTAAAAAGTTTTTCTTGAAATTTTCTGGACATTTTTAACAAAGTGTCTGGAAAACCTGGAAAAGTCAGGAATATTTAATTGAAAATTTGGACAGTCATCCACCTTTATTCCAATATGACATCAGCTTCATAACGAATACATTAGTTTGTGTAAAATGCATGTAAACAAAATGTAACTGAAAATTGTGTTTAATTTGTGACCTGTTGGAATCATCACACTGAAAAGTGTTAAGTTAAATGCTAATCAACACTTTATTATACTAAAATACATGTTCACTTTGAGTATAATGTGCATTTTAGATACTGAAATAATTGCTGTTGGCGTTGAGAGAAGATAAGAAAAGCTAGGCCAACGTTAAAAATTCCATAAACAAACAAACAAACAGATGATATAGCGTTTGGATTAGAATAGGTCTGCGTAGTACTTGCCCCTTAACTAACAAACAATAAACGTTTAAGGACATTTGTGGTTCTCAATAAGATATTTCATTAGGAGTTTAAAATCGTCAAGAGCAGGTGATTTGTGAATCTTTGGATGAGACTTGTGCTACCAGCTGTATTGCAATGCCTTTTCGTTATTCATTGTGATAATGTCCCAGCACAGCAAAACAATCTGCAAAAATAGAAGAATGGCATTTGTGAATCAATCATAATTAAGCGTGGAGATATCAACCAAGCATTTCAGATGAAAATCCAACCGTGATTAAAGTACAGTCATCAATTTCAAGAACTCCACCTATGCTTAGTCCAGTATGAAGAGTGTTTGTAATTTGAAGAGCAATAAGTTGATTGATTCTGTGCTGCAATGGTTTTGTGAAACACGTTATTTGTTAACTTGTCTACATGTATAAGTAATTGGT
Source organism: Kryphioiulus occultus (assembly GCA_034687865.1). Taxonomy (NCBI): domain Eukaryota; kingdom Metazoa; phylum Arthropoda; class Diplopoda; order Julida; family Julidae; genus Kryphioiulus; species Kryphioiulus occultus. The sequence continues at coordinate 7,649 of JAQGAF010003903.1, forward strand.
TTTTTTTTAAACCTACCACTGTCTGTTTAATTGGAAATGATTCTGCTGGTTTAATTGGAATTGGGGTGCACATAATACCGATCAATTTTCTGACCTGAAAAAATAAATTGATAAAAATTAGGTTTTCACGAATTTTCTCAGACTGAGTAAACCATTTGATTTCAATTAATGTGAATTTGTGGTTCAAGATGAGAAAGTCAAATGCCATAGAAAAATATCAGTTCAAAACATATAGAAGTTGAATTTATATATTAATAATTTCTGTCACTATGCGGTTCTAAATGCCCAAAATTTTCCTGCTCGGTATTATGAAAGATTTCTCCTTTATGTCAAAGCTAATAGAAATGGCCCGTGTGAACATAACTAGATATGGTACCCACCACGTATTTTCTGGTGCAATTCGGTTCTCATAATATGCTAGGTAATTTCTTGAATTATAACTTAAATTAGTAGTTTGGTATGTTTTCATTTGAGTGATTAGCTTAAAAAGCAGTCAAGTGAGTCAGTCTCACTCAGGTTAAGTCAATGAATGACTACAATGTGTATCCATTGCATGGATAACCACTACATCTAACTCCTAATAGATCTTACCTTTTGATTCAATACAACAGCCGAAGTGATGAGAAGTACAAATGTAGCACATGTTACAGTTGCACTTGCTCCAAAAATCAGACAGCCTTGCATTGTGGACTTGGACTTTTGGTTAGTCGAAACCATTACCAAGCTAAACGACATCATCTGTAAAATGCATATAGCTAAATTGACCATCGAAAAATTGGAGTCCAACACTTTAGTTAGATCGCACATCTGCAAGTAACCTTTCATAGCATTTTTGAATTTTGCGTGGAATTTTCTTGCGTTATTTGCCAATTTAAAATTGCTAATGTCGTCTAACACCTTAATTTGGTATTGCAGAACTAAAAGTTCAAACCCAATGCAGAAGTACGAAAACCACGAAGATACAATGCTGTAAGTCATATAAACGAAAAACGCCAAGCAACAAAGCATTTCTTCAATTATGTTTACTGTGGTTGTTTTTTTGAGCAGTTTAAGCAAGTCTTCAAGTGTGTTTTTTGAGATGCACATGCCTTGTATCACCAATGGTAAAATACAAGCTGCCAGAACCACTCTGAATGGAAATGTCAGTGATTCCCGCATCATTGGTTTTACATTAACCTTCTGGCATGTGAGATATAAAGTTTTTAATTTTGAACTGTTGCGCTGGATGACTGTATAGCTTATCATGAAGTTCGCATGTGTGATGCACAGGATGAAACTCATTGCATCCCACTCAAGACCGCCTTTGTAGATTTGGAAATGTATTAACGTTACTGGGGTTTGACACGTGATTATGACGAGTTGTAGAAGAAAAGACATTGCTTTGTTAACACATCTGGATATTCGGGATTGTTTGATGTGCTTTGGAAAACAGTCAATGCCTGCAATATAAAATGTTTTGAAGAAAACACTTAAGTATTCACTCAAGGTGGACATTTTTAGGGCTTGTGATATGGATAAAGATTGACTGCCGCACATAGTTCTGAACATCTAAAGATAGTCTGCAACACACAGTACTGAACATCTTTCTAAGAAAATGCCACTACATATATAAAACGGAAAATCAATATCACTAATCAACAATAGATTATTCCTGCATTTATATAGGGAGGTGCATTTGTTAAACCATAAAATTTGTATTCTGGGTGGTTTTTGAAAAAGGTATCAATGATTTGTAAATGACAACATTGCATGGCCAATGCTTTTATATTGTTAATGCCAGAATGTACTATGCATTTCTCCCTATGAAGTTAGTTGTTAGGCTGTTTGTTAAAGTAACAATATCACTGACTGCATGAATGTTCCATTTTTCCCATTTACTGGCAATGTGACCAGAATTGATTATTATGTTAACATCGCTGCACTATGATGTGTCCATGAATTGTGTTTAGGAACTTGCTTTGGAAATTCAATAGTATTGATATTTCTTGTTTGGTACAGTTCACTGTTGCTACAGTTTGTAGAATGCATTAAAATCAATAGATAGTTTCATTTAAATACTAATCTCAATTTCAAATTTCAAGGGAAATTGCTTTTGTCGGGAAAAGTGACGAAATGTCAGGGAAATTCATGTAATATCTGAAAATTTGTTGTGGCTCAACGATTTTGATTGATTTTAGCATCTCCAATTGATTGATATTAGCATCCAATGATTGTACTATTTTTTTCCTAACTTGGTTTGTCCATGTTGTGTGTGCTGTATAGCGATTTCAATATGACAACATGTATGGTTTTAGACATGGTCATGAGTAGGTCATACACGGTCATACAGTGTATATGGCATACTGTATATACTACCTTGGCCAAAAATATGGAGCACCCCTAAAATTGCCTTTTTGCATAATATCTGCAAAATGTTCTTTTTCTTGCTCGAGAAACAGATCAAATATCTCGAGGAATCAAAAAGAGGGTCAAAAATCTGCTAACTTGGTTGCAATGGCAATTGACCAGGAATTGGCGCAGTTGCACAGTAAAATATAAAATGTATACTTAATTGTAATGTTGCAAATAAAGTTAATTTTACTTAGGCCTACATGTGGCGTTTTTTATTTGATAAGTCAGGGAATTTATCAGATTTGGTCAGGGAAAATCGGGGATATTGAGTAGCAATTTTTTATATGAACCCTGTAGTATTAATGCACAGATTACATCTTGTAATTTTTCAAAAAAATTGCCTTCGACATTTCTTTAATTAATAAATTAATGTTTAAAATGTGGTAGGCTAAACCAAATTTGCCGTTTCTGAAGTAAAACTATGCCAAATCCATACAAGAGTTTTTCTAAATGCATTATATATGATACCAAATTTTATACATGTAATTACCATTGTTATCATTACCCAAAATTCAACATTCAATGGGACCTCTTGTGAAGGGGCCCCTAAATGGTGGGTTCCAAAATCCCGCGTTTAATGGGAATTTTCACTTGTGAAATAGTATTTCGCTGATGTATCTATATACCGGTATATATGTACATGTTCTTGAGTTGGGGAAAATTTAATAAAAACTCCAAAGTTACTCCAATTGATGTCTTTAATTACTTTGTGAATGTTCATCAAAACTTGCGTTGATTTCGGGTGTCACTGGTCATAGAAAACCTTGACAACAAACACGCTCCTCTCTTTGCTGAATACACCATTTATTGTCAGTTACTGCCCACGCTACACATATCATAATTTCATAATTATCCCTACTTTAATTGCCAGTAAAGGAGTATGGTAAAAAAATTGTCCGTTTTAAAAATGCCATTAATGCTTGTCATTGCATCTTCATGGCTGAAGGACTCTTTCCCTAAAATGGCTAACGTGGATTTTAATTTACCAGCACACCTCGAATTTTTGAATTTAATTTTCTATACGCATTTTTGGCAATATTTTAACGTGAAAGATGGTAAAACCAAACGTTGTTTTGCGATTTACATTCAGATTCGTCACAAATTTGTTAGATGAATAAGAATAGTCACACAGTCTTTGCCACAAAATTTTGATTTCAGTTCAACTTTCCTAGTACAGCATACGTATATATAAAGGAACTTGAAGTAAACAAGTTTATATATAGGAAATATTCCGAAAAGTCTTTCTTTTCATAAATTGTTCAAATGCGGAATTTCCACATACATGTACAGTTTACATATCAGTTCATTCAGCTGTGTGATTTTTCACTAATGGGTCTCCGTCTAATCTATCGTTGCTTGTCGCTATGGGCCTCTGTAGTGAGACAGCAGCGCCATTTGCGAAAGATGGCCGCCGCGTTCGAAATTTGTGTCCACTTTTATCTTGTCTATTTTCAACGTTTTCTTTTAATTCGGAAATATCCGTTTTGACCGATTTTGAACCAGAAATGTGGCTGTTGTGGGGAGTAATATTCAGTTTCCTTCAAGCGAATCTGGATCAATTGACATCTAGCTCCATGTGCATTTCATCCAGCATAGCCTAGGCCTACCATGCAGGGGTAAGTGTACTAGTACATGCATTTCATACATGTAGCTTTTGGAAGTTTTCTCAAATCTCAAGTCTTTTCTAAGTGCTTTGATTAACTACCCTGCATTCCTCGACCTCAGGAATCTTGTCCGTCTGAAACGAGTGCTCAAGGATATAAATCTTGACATAAACTGCTAAACAGTGCAGTTTTCAACTGGAACCCTAAGATCTGAAATTGGTAGATTGAGAAGGTAACAAATTGCGACAGGATTTGCTATGGATTCCTTAAAATCTTGACAGAAGCGTAATGCAGCTGGGTTGATGACTCCCTGCATGGATGCTTTATACTAAACACATGATTTGGCCTTTTCTGATGAGAAAATGTGTGGCATCCATTAAATTGTCTGGGAATTCGTCAAATAGTTTATAGAAAACCTCAGTAACTCAGTGTTCCATTGCAAGAAATTGCAAGATGCACTTGTTGAATATATGCTCCAGTATGTGTATAATTGAATGAATGAGCTGAGGTGCTGAAATTAGTGATACAGTGAAACTCCTCTTGTGGGACACTTCTATAAGTGTGCCACCCCATCATGTGGAAAAGTTTTTCTTTGAAACTCAACGTGTGCCATATTGTTAACAACTTAACATTAGGGGAACCTTTGTAAGTGTGCCACCTCGTAACTCGAAAGTGGAACAGTATCTCATGTACCACCAACGAGGAAAGCCCTGTTTAGTGGGTCGATTTTTTGTGAAATTGGCAAACCGTAGCCCACTGAAACAGGTTTTTAGCGTGCAGGGGGTCAATGGTGGGTTCTCCAAAAGTTGTGGCTGACTAGAGGCTTGGACCTCCATCTCCCAGGGGGTGGAATCCGGTCCCTAAGATGGTCTCTGCATCTATTGGGCCATAATGGGACAGAAGCCCCTTTGGTCCCTATATTTTGCCGCCCGTACCAGCGTGATGTGAGAACACGTGAATTAGGGGTCCCCTAATTCACGTGTTCCGAGAGTTCACGCTGACTATACATGTATAAATTGATTTTTGCTGATCAATATTATTTCCGACCCTTCTGGATAGAGTATAATGTGAGAAGTTGAATAATAAATGTGAAGACTGATTTTCACCGTTATTTACAGAAAATTAGGTTTGCCATTAGTTTGTTAGCATTAGATGAAAATTGATCTCTTAAGAAATCCAGAAATCTGTAAGATAATATGAAGAAATTGACCCCAATACTGGCGTGGATATTATTTAAATATGATATCGAATTGTGAAGGAAATCTGGAAGCTACAATCAATGTTTATAATATCCAAAACAAACGACCTCTCACTGACGAGGGAAAGTTGCATTGATTTAGTTTGAATTAAGGTTTGCCAAATATGTTCTCACTTCCAAAAACAAAATGAAGAATTTGGAATCGTCTATGAATTCTGGCTTGTTCTTCACACTACGTGAACTGGTAATATATTTTTGTATTTCCGTGTGTTTTGCAATAAAATTGCTAATTTCATCGACATTGGTAACTTGTATTCTTCATGTTCATATTATAGGACATTATGTACCGAGCGAAGATGCAACTGCCTTAATTTTGATGCATAGAGAATTCTGGCAGATTTTTCACAGTAGGTTATATAAACTGGTAATACGATTTGTACTTCAATGTGTTTTTGCAATAAACTTTCTATATTATCAATGTCATTGCTGCCTTGTATTCTTCATGAATATTACCAAAAAAAAAAACGTTGTACCTGCCTTTCGCCTTCCATTATTGGAATACTTTGGATGACTTCCAAACCTACATTTGAACTGTCCATTTTTTTTCAAATCATTAAATTGTTAGTTCATAGTCCTATGCAGGCTACATGATAAGATAGCACTGTCGTTCCTGTTTCACGTCATTTATACTATAGATCATACGATAATAAAAGGGTGCTAGATTTTCTGGAGACATCACTAATGGGGAGAATTTTTTTTCAATAACCTAACAGGAGTCATGGTCAGCAGTCGTCACATAATATCAGTTTACGAGTAATCTATTATCCGTTTTTAAGTTGTCAATCAGTTTGCTTCAGTTTTCCTTCAGCGCGTGTTTACCCAAAATGATTTAGATAAGAATTTAATCAGGTTATCCAATGTGATACGGATTTTTAGGAGACTGTTATCATGCATGCATAATGTTTCATCGATGAGATAGTCAGTTGACTGTTTTTTTCGGTGGATAACACAATTATATCGTCTTCTCAAAGCTGCTTTTTCTGCCCGGAATTTCGCAATATAAATCATTGTATTTAATGATGTGAGCAATTATCTGCATGTCAGTATCTCCATTGTTTTAGTAACAGCTGGAACATCCAATAAGCTTTCGTATAATCTCGCCTCGTTGTTAGCAAATGGTAAGTTTCCATTACAGAATGGCCACATTTCTGTGATTAGATTTCTGTATACCTTAACCCATATTTTAAAAATGCACTATAAATATATTATTAAATACATTTGATACACAGTGCATCTCTACGTGAAAATGTATTTTAAAATTTATTTCCAAGTATATTTAAATAAGATCATCTAATGCATTTATAAATTCCAGTAAATCAGCAAGTAAATCAGTGTGTCTCCTATAGTTTTAGATAACGTAATTCCCTGAGTTTTTCAGGTAACTAGAGAGCCTGTAAGTATTTTTTTAGTCCTTTTACATAAAATTTCCAGGTTGCCCACGCATTTTCAAATACATTAATTCATGTATAATGCAATATGTTTGTGAATGCATTTCCAAATACATTTCGGTTTACATTTTGAAATGCATTCCCAGGTTGTTCCATAGGGCTCAATCTACATATATAATAAAGTGCAATACTAAATGTATTTTAAATAGTGCATTTATAATGCATTTTTTTAATGTAACTACTTTGGCTTGTGAAGCTTTGTTACCTCATAGTTTCTAATTATATGGGTAACTGGTGCAAAAATTGAACCTATTTCTTGATAATACTTTACGTTTATAGGTCATATGAAACTTACTGTATCTGAAACTATCTGGAACTGTTTTTTTATGTGTCATATGCTAAACATTTTGACTTGTGCCAATTTGGGGTTGTTGAATTACGTCATATTAAGAAAGTCGACAGGTGGGATGACAGCAGATGAACTTCAATAATTTGTTTAATAGTAAAATTTGGGTGAAATTCACCATTTTTAAGGTAATTTTTATTGTAGGATCGTGCTCCATTCGAACATTATCCAGTATGGTTAGGTTTAGTGATGACATACTACTATAGTTCTTCACTGTCCCCAACATTGTCACAGTTTCAAAAAGTAAGAATTGTATGGCTGATTGAAGGCTGATAGCTGTAGATATACAGGTACAAGGTTGATTACATCAAAGTGTTAAATTGAAAATTGATGATTCTTTTGAATTTGGTTATTTTGCCGTAATTTACGTAACTAGACGTATTGTAGTTATGCCATTTATTAAATACTTTAGTGGTATTTATGAAATGTTTTCATAATAATTTCTGGGCACTCATTTGCAACTTTCAAGTTTTCCCGTTTTGGCGAATTCAGTGGTGAACTTCCAATCTCTTGACAAGTACTCACAAAACTTGTTCAGAAAGCTTATCTACTTTGTCTTTAAACTTAATGCGTAAATAAGCTTAGTAGTTATCTAAATTGTGCATTATGGTTGGTGTAATCAGCTGCATGGTAGAAAAATGACACGTTGATTTATACGAATTCTTTTAGATTATCATTGGAATCATCAAACCAATCAATGCATCGCTCCTGTGCACGTGACGTGCGAATTGCACCATCAGATAAATTGTAAGCAATCTATGTCTTGTTAAAGAACGTTTAAGTATTATGTCATCGCCAAGTCGTTGTTTATAAACCTAAGCCCAAGTAATTTCATAGTCGATACAATTTTTTATCAAAATTAATTTAACTATAATGGATTGTAGTCGCTCAAAACAGTAGTTTATTTAAAGAAAGTGTGTGTATTTTTTGAACAACTGATTGACAAATGAAAGTTTTTACCACAACATTTAATTGCCCCCCAAAGTCTACCCCCAAAGATGATGTAATACTTGACCATTCATTTAAGGATTTTCGTTAGATCCTATGGGGATTTTGGTGGTTTTACCACTCGTTTTAAGTGTACACATGCATGTCTTTGTAGATGTCTCCCTATCAGGATTATCAGCGTGCCTTAAAAATGACATTTTAACATCACATCATTGTTGCATGCCCACCTGCTAATT
>JAQGAF010003904.1:0-15879 GCA_034687865.1 Kryphioiulus occultus
TGTCAACCGACTAATACTCTGTTCGCAATTAAATGAAACTCGTTTTAGAACGCTACTGTGGTAGCGAACGGAGTTGTGGGAAGCCAGTTTGCAAACGGTGGTGTTCGTACCGCATTCACGGTTGGCGCAGTGCATGATAGGGGTTGTATTAATTATACCGGGCGTTTCCGTAATTTGGTGCGTAACTTGCCTTAGTAATAAAATCGAAGAAACAGCAGCAAACCATGTAGACTAGCCGGAAAAATTCGAAACGGACAATGTAACGTAACAACATGAAATAATATTACCAGTTGCACAAGACGAAATTCATTTGCAATGTGCAGCATTGGAATCAGTAGGGAAAATTTCAGTGGCAACACTGGATGACGTCACATCAAACGTGGTTCACAGCTGAACTGTGTTCCTGGAACACAGGATGGACATCCTGCATTCTGCAGGTTTGCAAACTAGTTTCAGTACTACCAGAAGCGTTCGCATCTGAAAAAGCAAACTAGTTTCGGTTATCAAACGCGTTTAACAGGGACAGTGCGAACAGGGCATAAATGGCATATAGTCGATTGACTTAACCGTGGTCAGTTTGGAAAAAAACTGTTGACTTTGGTTGATGGTGGCAGAGTTTCGACGTTTGGAGATGGGGTTTAAGTGGTGAACCACGTACGTTTAATGTTATAGGCCTACTTATTGGAAAGTTACCTCAGCGGCAATTATAGTGACGTTGATCTTGCACATTAAGGTTGCCACGACCATAGAGGCCCAGGTTCCTACCGGCTCCAATAATGTGGGTCTAGTTTTTAAAAAAATGTCATCATTTGTTATTAAGTTTTTCTAAAAATTTCCCCTGCCGCGCTTTTAAATTATTAATCTCAATAAACAAATTTGTGGAAATCTGGGTAAAACCAATTATGTGGGTCTAGTTTTTTTTAAAAAAATTCGCCTTCGACGTTTATTGCACTAATTTTATCACCCACAGAATTGAGGCATAAAATCGAACGTTTGATATCTTTTTACAAAAATTTCTGGAAATTGGGGCACAATTTCGGTGATGAACCCCGACCTCGAAATATGCTCTGTATCTGTCCCTGGTGAGCATATAATTGACATAAAAAATTGTTTATTGAATCAAAAAAAATTTATTTTTTATAATGGAAAAATTGATTTTTATACTAGAAAAAGTTAATTTTTATGCTGGAAAATACTGGAAAAAAGAAATTACACTTCAGTAGGCACCCTGTGGTAAGAGTGACAGATCGGTTACCGTAACGTTTACGGTTACTGCACAAGTACCTTTCATTGTTATGGTAGTGGTTACAGCATGGTAACCGTGACTGTTAGTGACTTCAGTGCAATTTCAATTAATGACTTCAGTGGGTTACCTCAATGACTTCAGTGAGACTTCAGCCAACATGTACACCGGACTTCACAATAGTTTCCAACCCATAGCTAACCAGCTAGGATGCTCTTCGAACTATCTGACCATATGTTTCTCGTGGTCAGTGCATGGTAATTGAGGTAATATATCAACTCTTCAATTATCCGCAGGCTACTAAGCAAAAATGACCCAAACCCCCTCTAGTCCATGATCTGCCAATTGTTGTGAATCCATACCCCTTCAGCCTTGGACGTTGTTTATTCATGAACACTACTTGACCATTTCTTAGTGCCTATACATGTATGTGTTTCTGAAACCGTCAAACAGCAAGAACTAATGAGGCTGGTGGTTGTTGCACTTGACATGTTGTTGTTTGGAATTAGACATTTTTGTGCTGACTAGCTGATGCTTCCTTGACTTTTAAACAGTCTTGTCAGCCAGAAAAATTCTTTATTTGTAGCATTGGGGCAGACCTGACAGAAGTTATTCATCTTGTTAGCAAATTATGAGAGTTTGCACAGTGAAAGTACGCAACGAAGATACCGTCATGTTGCTCATCTTTGTGCTAGCTCTGGTTCTACCCATTTCGACATCGTTCTGGATTATGACCGCAGTGTTTGCAACGGCTAATGGAGGTAAATGAGATTGAATTGGTTATTACACGATGTTTTGATCAGGACATTAGTGATGCAGTGAGTGCAAACTCAACTTTGGAAATACACACATTATCTAGTATATTATTGCAGGGTTCATACCGTCAGGGAAAGTCAGGGGAATAAAATCCGGTATTGGAAAGTCAGGGAAATGTGGACATTTTGTGACTGGAATTTTTTCATTTTCAATTAATTTTTGTGAAAAACAACCCTATAAATTAACCTACATTTCGTTATTTCTAGTAGTTTTTTCAAAAACTTCGCCTACGGCGTTCCCTTTTAAAGAAACGAGCTAAAATCCATCGTATTAATATGATTAAATTGAGGGACAATTTCTTGGGTTGGTCAAGGAAACAGTTTGCCAAGTGTTGCTATATTTTACTGCAAATTGCCGTGGCAAAGAAAAATATAGCAGGCACTGTCAAAAAATCATCATTTAAGATCTGATATTTCTAAAAATTTCCCCTGCTTATATTAAATCTGGTATTTCTGGTCTGTCTTTTTTAAAACAAAAAAGGGCCTACAATAGGCCTATTCTCTTGATTATTAATATTTCTAAGAATGTCTTCAATGTTAATTTGCAAGCATTGCTCTCATGTTAATATTAACACCCATATCATTTTTTTTAGAATTTTATTTGTGGAAAAATTTGCTTGTGAAAAAATTTAAAAACAATAGATATATGTACTTTAATGAGCATAGTGTGGAAAATAAAGTTAATTTTTCTTAGATGTGATATTGGGAAATTGATCAGGGAAATTGATGTCAGGGAAATTGATCAGATTTGGTCAGGAAAAGTCAGGGAAATTGATCAGATTTGGTCAGGGAAATTGAGTTGAAAATTTTGTTTTGAACCCTGTATTGAAAGGCAAAAAGCCGGCAAGAAAACATTAAGAAACCCCCAGACCTTGGAAAAGTCAGGAAAGTCGAAACTGTAATAAAATGGCCTTTAAAATTAAGAGATGAAACGGACCAACTACCACGGTGTCACTGCATTTCCTCATTAGTGAGGATTTATTTCTGAAGATTTTTTGGGCTAAGGAATTTATTACTGTAACATGACAATTTTGAACCGAAATTCATGCCGAACTGATTACCAGACTTGAGTGTTTTAAATAATTCAGTAGTCTGAGTTGAGGTTGTACCAGCTAGCTGTGCACTTCAGAAGCCTTAACAGAAATGTGAGAAAAATATTGCTCCAATATATGTTTTTTGCAATAACAGATAATGGTTCAGCATCACCAGCGCGTTGGCTCGTGTCCATATTGATCCCAATCGTGTTTGCTGCTTGGGGATTGAGGCGAAACAGTATTGATTATTCAGGAGCCTTAGCAGGTTTGTATGTTTTTATTTCGATTCGAAGCATGTTTTTCCAAAATATAAAAATAGTCAGAAATTTGTCTAAACTTCAACAAGTCAAAATGGATGGCTTTTGATACATTTGCACAGCCTTGTTTGTCACTTAGTATGATAATAATGTCAAAACCTTTGCAAGTAACACTGAAAAATAATAGCTGTTGTAATTTTTCCATTTCATATGTGTTTTGAAAAAAGACAAAAAATGAAATTGCAAAAACGAAACATCTATTTTTGCAAGTTTTCGGAATTGATAGTGGTCCTTCCTAGTTTGATAGTACCAATATAATTTCTATGGTGCGTTTTTATGAAATAATTTTACAACTTTGAAAACATCTAAAAGTTTATCTGGAGAAACAGAAATGGTAGGTGTTGGCATTTTGAAGTAAAACAAATCAGAAGTTGCTTCCAACACAAACATTTATTCATCGTGACTGCCATTGGTGTTACGGTAAACATTCCACACATTGGTGTAATAACCATCATGTTCCCAAGATTTATTACTACTCCACGTTTGCTGAGAAATTGATTTCTAATGTAATGCTTGCCACATCACCAATGGCAGTTGTATGAAACAGCTATCACTGGAAGTAGAATTTGGTTTGTTTAGCCAAAAATGACAGCAACTGAGAATCCCATTCGTTATGTATTCTGATAAACTTTCATCCCAGAAGAAAAAATTCCACAGTATACGGAAGTTTTATTTGAAGTAAAAACTGCCGTATTTTTGAGGATTTCAACAGGCATTGAGGATTTCAGCAGTTTTATAAAACACTGAACTGCAGTTTTTCTATGGAATTTCCACAGAAATTCAACTGTTTTTCTGAAGTTCCCTGCATTAAAAAGGAAATTAACTTCGTAGGAAGTTAATTAAATGTCATTCATGAGTTGTTTAACAATGATGATTTTGAAAAAAAATGATGCTGCTAAATAACATGTAGCATGAACAGTTATTGCAAAATATATAAAAATGGTTTTGCGGTGTAATGCTATGTTAATGCTACAAGTTATTTTGCGGTATTTTTTTTTTTTAAATCATTGATGTTAAACAACACATGAATGGCATTTAACTACAAATGAACTACTCGCTTTGATGGGATTTGATCCTGGGCCCTATGGCTTGGTAGGTGTACCTCTAACCACTACATCTGATACCAGTAAAGATAGGTTCACAACTTTTCTACCTAATTCCTAACTATTATTGTAGACTCAATGTTAGACGATAAATCTGTAATATCAAGTGAAAGTTGTAGTGTCCCTATTAATGCCATGCGAGACACAACAGTCCTATGTACGTTTTGTGAGGCATGTGTTTCACATCATACCTGGTGGGAAAAGTCCCCATATGGAAGCCATAACATTTTTATTATATGCCTTGAACCCAATTAAAGAACCAATTAAGACCTAAAACTGAAATGGACAAATGTGATATTTGAATATGATACAGCATTCAAATAAAAAAGGTTTCCTGTGAATATCTGATGAGGAAAACAAGTGAGGACTATTTAATTCAAATGGTCCTCACTTGCTTGCCTTATCACATATTGTCAGGAAACCAGTTTTATTTGAATGTCGGTCATGTTACATCATTAATATCGCGTTTTGTCCATTTCAGTTTTTGGGTCCTAGGTTTAGGGACCTATAAATGGTCGTTTGGATTCCCTGACCTAATTGCCCTTTGGTTGAGGCGCTAGTTAATAACATGTGGCCCTCCACCTGTAGATTGCTATTTAATTGTTCTTATAAGTCCAAATCATGTAATTGAAATTTTATGTCGTCCATATAGACTTTTTTCCACTTGGTGTTATGGTCTGACACAAGGTGATCCTGTTAGCGTCAGTTGTAGCGCGCCCTACATATGTACATGTATGTTGTCTCACTAACACCATACAAATCACCTAGTCCTATAATCACACGAAATCTATTTTATTCCTAACTTCATGTGAGACACAATTATTAATGTCTTGTGACATATTGTGTCTTGTGTAGTTTTCATGTTTACATTTCGCTAACATGACATGAAACACCTTTACTGCAGTTTACTGCATAACATTTTGCGGTATTTTTGAGGAAAAAACTCCAGAATTACCTTCAAAAGGACTATGAGTATCTGATTTTTATGTTTTTACTGCACTTCACTACATAAAAACTGCAGTATACTCGAATTCACTGTGGAATTTTTTCATCTGGGATCGTATATAGATACCCTTTCAAAATTTTTTAGTCTGTTAGGTTTGGGCCACGTCCCTTCGCTGGCCCGGCCTGTGTCCTCGCAACCCTATGTAGACAAAATCCAGTCGTTGCGATGTAAATCGGGGTTTTATTTAAATAGATCCAAACAAAAACAAACATGAAGCAGCCACTCTAGGCTTCTACTTCGAGCCTCACAGAATCAACACAACCATCAACCCACGACAGGGGAAGGACCATCCGCGTCCTTAGCCCTAGATTGACTGCCCGAGCTAAGGGCTGTCTTGCCCAGGTAAATTCTGTCTACCCCTGGGACCAATTTGAGACAGCCCAAGCCAGGGGCAGTCCAAATGGGCATGACAATGCTTACTCCCGACAAGAATGCCCCACCGAATTCCAGCCAAGGACCAACCCAGGGTGCCAAGACACAACCTGTGACAGGGCACCCAGGCCGACCTTGACAAGTCATATGATACACTGAAATTACAAGTGTCAGATGAAAGATTTTAAATATAATGTACCAATGCTAGCAGCGACTGTTTCTTTTTATGTTGTCACGGTGTTCTCATTTTCTCTTTAGTAAGAAACATGCTCCCTCTCTTCCAGGATTATTCATCGGGTTTATGCTCACTTTCAGCAACTATTGTTTCCTGGTGTCCCTGATGTGTTTCTTTGTTACATCATCCAAAGCTACCCACTTCAGAAGTGGACAGAAGCAGAAAATTGAGGCTGATTTCAGAAGCGGTTCGAGTAGCTCATTAATAAAGAGGTCCCCTAGTCAATGCCTTATACATTATGAAAACTAACAATGATATGTTTAATATAAAAAATTGTACATATTAGTTGGATTTTTCTTTGAACCCTAGACCCAATTAAAAAAAATAACCCGTCAACATTATTATTAAAAAGCAATATTTTATAACAAAAATGATTATTGTCAAGTTCCAAAAATGCGCCTGTTAGATGTCGCCATTGGTGGCTAATTAACACGTGCATTTTTGGAACTGTGCAATACAATTTTTCTTTTAAATATTTTTTTAATAAAAATGTTCAATGTTGACATGATATTTTTTTTAAATTGGGTCTAGTGTTCAAAGAAAAACCCAACTAATATGTACAAATTTTGTTATTCATATATCTTAAATAAAATTAAAAAATATATCATTGTAAGTTTTCATAATGTATAAGATATTGACTTGGGGACGGCCTTAATTTCTCTGGAAAAATACCTTACAGTGGCTAACACCTTTCGTACTTTCCAGGTGGCCAGCGCAACTGGGTGCAAGTTCTGTGTAACAGTGGTGTCGCGGCTGAAATGGCACTGATTTACATGATCGACCGTGGTTGTGGAGAACGGGTTATAGACTTTTCCACCGACTATCGTGCCTCTTGGCTCTCCATGGGCGTCTTGTCGGCCCTTGCTTGCTCTAACGCTGACACTTGGGCTTCAGAGTTTGGAAGTGTAATCGGCAAGGGAGACCCTTATCTTATTACCAGTTGGAGAAGGGTGCCACGAGGTAATTTCACTATTTGGTCTTATTTAAGTGTGCCAATGAGAGGTAGCCTAAGTTGGACACCTCTGTAAATTGAATACTCATTCTCATGCAGCAACTAATATTGGAAGACAAACTCCTCAGGTGCTGTTTTTTCTTTTATGATCTGTGTATTCAGGTTTCAGATATTGGTGTGTTAGCGCTACAAAATCTATGCCACAATTTAATTCTTTCAATGTGGTTCCTTCAACTGTGGGTGTGAAAAATACAGTTAAACCTCTTTTCGGACAACTCCAGTGCATGAAAAACTTACGTGTTATGGGATATCTCACTTAGACAGGGTGTCTGCTGGACTGGCAAATACTGGGATACACTGGAAATACTGGAAATTTTTTCTTGATACAATTTATTTTTGTGAAATACACCCTACAAATTACACCTACAATACATTATGTTCGTTAGTTTTTCAAAATTGTCGCCTATGGCATTTCCATTTAAACAAATTATCTAAAATTCTCGTTGAAATATTTTTGAAATGCATCATTGTTAATTTTTTTCATCACTATGCCAGGGTCCAAACTGAACTGATAAAATTCCTTTGAGAAGCTCTGATGTGTGGCCTCTGAACCTGAATTGCCCTTTACCCCAATGGTCTAAATCTGCTGATTTGTTGTACAAAAATATTTTTAAATTGAGGAAAATTTTCTTGGCTTTGGTCACGAAAATACATATAGATTGTCAAATGTTCCTATATTTTCTTGGAAAAATCCTATATAGTAGATACCGGCTAAAATTCATCATTTCAGATCTGATATTCTAAAAATTTCGTCTGCGGTGCGCCTACATTAATATTAGATATGCCATTTCTGGTCACCAGTAGCCAACAGTAGTCTCTTGAATGTACTGGAAAAAATGAATATATATTTACTGGAAAATACTGGAAAGATACTGTTAAAAATGAAATCACGGTCAGTAGACCCCCTGTTAGAGGGTTGCCCTGAATGTAAATTCTGTGATACACGTCGGGTGCAGAGAATAAACTGCTCAACATATGAGGTGTGTCCCAAAATTAAGTGTACTAAATTTTTATTTAAAGTTATTTGAGACTGACATGAAATTACGACATATGTCCTTCAATGAATGACCCTTTAGCTACAAATCAACAGTTTCAGTGCTGTGGCTGCCCTGAGTGAGGTCTTGTCTCAAAATCTCGTTCCATTTCCTATGGAAACTGCAACGTTGGGAGCTGCTGCACAATAGCACGCTTGCTCACACATCGCTTTAAATTCGAGAGTTTTTAGCAAAGAAAAACATCACTATATTTACACTAGCTTACTACAGCCTAGACCTAGACCGAATGTGAAAAAATGATGATAATAGTTTTGACCTTTGACCTGATGTTTAAATTGCAAACGCAACGAGGTACTCAGACAAAGACCTTACTCAAGCAGAGGTAGCGCAGCACTGTCGACTCAACCGATCGAGTTGAAACAAGTGTTGACTTGTAGCTAAGGGTAGTACTTTGAAGGACAAAAGTTGTAATTTCGTGTTTGCTAGTCTTATATAATTTTAGTTAAAATTCAGTAACCAATGCTCCTAACGGGATATTCGATTTACAGAGGCGTCCAACTAGAGGCGTTTCACTGATTCACCATTATAGGGAACACCATAGTCACATTTTTTAAAAAAACAACCAAGTTGAGTTGTTTCAAATACAGGATGTTTCGAAAAGGACTTTACATATTTGAAAACATCTAGAAAAGTTGACAGTAGACACAAAATCGGTTATGGTGCCATTTTGATGCAAACATTTCAAGTTGCAAACGGGAACGAGCGTACGTGCAAAATTGCACGCGGGAAATTGCATATTGTCAACCCATTTGAAATGGCTGCAGAGCCCGCAGCGTAGAGTGCTTTGGTTCGGATAAACAAAGTCTCTCTGCACCCTTCATTGAGCCATTTTTTTCTGGCGTTCGGCAAAATGCTCGTTCCCGCGCGCAGTGACATGTTATGCTACAAAATGGCACTATAACCAATTCTGTATGTCGACTGGTTATTTTTCTAGACGGTTTCAACGGTTCTAGACGGTTCAAAACACCCTGTATAAAAGTGTGAATTTCTTCATAATAACAAAGGGAAATACTGAAAAAAGCTTCTACCACTAATTTAATGATTTTAATGCATTTCCACTTGAACAACTTTTGTTTCCTAGCCTCGTAAGTTTAACTTCGGTTGTTAGGATATTAATAGTGTGTGTATATTTTGATATCTAGGTACCAATGGCGCAATTTCCCTTGCTGGCTTGATATTCAGTGCCTTAGGTGGGTTGGTCGTGGGACTTGGCTATTATACATGCTTGCTTCTGTCCATCAACTACCCAGCCTTCAGGGACAGCTCTCCACAGTGGCCCGTCATAATTGTTAGCACTCTAGCGGGTTTGTTTGGTTCAGTGGTGGATTCGTTGCTGGGAGCTACAGTGCAATATTCCGGTAAGTTTTTCGCAAATATAGTGTCCTATAAATTGTTTGGAACGAAATTTCAAATAATCGAATTGAAAACAAACCGAATTTTTTAGCATGCACTTTTGAAATAGGAAGACCTGAAGTTTTTGCAAACACTACGCATTGTAGTTTAACACACAACCCTACTGTCAGCAGATCTTAGCAATGTGATATGGTGAAATCTGCTGTATATCTGAACTACATGTAGCTAGGATTAGTTCTGTAAGACTGAAATGGTATGTTTTGACCACCTCACTGGTACTTTTTAAGATCCGCTTTAGTAATTGACAATTCCCCAACAAATTTAATTTCTATGTATAGAGCTTCCTATCTTCATCGTCTGTCTTCGTCGCATTATAAACTAGTATTTTCTAGCGAGTCATTACAGTGAGCCTGAACATAGTGATTCCTAAATAGTTTTGTAATGAAACAAATTAGTAACATCTAGTACATGTATAGATATTCTTCCAGAACAGTTGGTTGGCTTTCCAAAACACCCATACCACTTAAGATGGTCTGGCCAGAAAAGTCAGCCATCAAAATAGGTACTTTGCAGTCTGGCTTGATCTGGCACACGTCATTCAAAATGACTGCCTCCTTGAAACATGAATGTAAAGCAGCTAACACAATTAACTGAGCCAGGGGGGTGTCATAGTAATGCTCGGAAAGCAAGTTTCTGCACAACATATTTACATATTTTCAACATTATAATTAAATTCCAAATGTGTGTTCCTTACGATAATGGTCGCGTTGCAGTTGCTATGGTAAACAAGCAGACAACAAGATTTTCTTTTGTTTTTTGTAGTTAAAGTCGGCTGCACAGCTGCCTAAGCGCTGACAATCAGTTACTCAGACCAAACCAGTACAGGTTATCTGGTTGTTCGAGTTTAGCAATGTGCCTCCTTTACATGCATGCATATAAAGTATAAGGTGTACCAAAATTATGCTGCCAAATTAACAGGGTTGTAGCTGGTGGCATGTGGATTAAATGCCACAAATGAATGTGGCACACGTTTCTTTATCATACAAAAGGTAATGTTTGCACAACGGGTTTGACATGTCCCCGTTTGACACCATTGGCCTATTTCCCATGGGGTCATGTTAAATCCTTGGTGTATCAGATGCCAGTGGACACAGAAGAAGACATGGTGGCCTGAATTGTCCATGAATTGTTGTGTCGCGACCAAGCCTGCATTGACGTTGAAGGTCGCCTCTTTGAGCAATCGCTATGTAATGATTTAGTTTTTTTGGTGAATATTGGCAGAAATGTCATCGGCAATACATGCTTTTTTTGTGGCATTTAATCTACCGACCACCAGTTGCAAACCCTGTTAATTTGGCAGCATAATTTTGGTACTCTCTCTGTACACTTAATAAATCAGTGGCATTAACAGGGTAAGGCAGGTTGCCTGAATTTCAAATTGGAGGGCACCATTTTTATGATAAGGTGAAGTACAACACCTCTGTCCACCCTACATTAGTTTGTAGAAAGATTACATAATTTTGCCCGATGAGACTGGGTGACAACATGTACAAGCCGATCTGCGATGATGCCAGCCCAAATGTTCACTCGTGGGTGTATTGCATGCAGACTGACGTGCACATATCATTGATTATGCAAATGTTACCGTTACAATTCAAATTGAATGTCCGCCACTCAATGCTGCATGTATCATTTTAAATGTAGACGTACCATAATCGTTGTGCAAAAACATTACGTTTTGTATGTGAATAACACACTTGCACGCCCTATTCCTACTCTAGATATTGTAAGGGTTAGTGCGGAGTTGTATGATGAATCGTTTTAAGGTGAAAGGAATGTTCCTTGCTAAATAGTCTGTTGCTGAAAGTGAGTGGGTTAATTGTGCCACTATGGATGAATTCGTCTCTCATGGATATCAACTATTGCATTTGTCTCCATGTGTCAGCATGATTTACAAACCACATATTAAAAGGACCCTGATGAAGGCTTGCAGCATATAGGACGAGCACAGTGCATTCATCTGTTGTGACAACGGTTTAGCGGAATGGTGGAAGTATCGGTGGGTCCCACTGTAGTTAGTGCGGGATCTAGGTAGTCGTGTGTGTGATGACATCAGTTGGAGTGGGCGAAATGTCAAGAATCATGCTGTGAAGTAGCATGTCTTTGTGATTGGCATTGCGAGCTGGTAGTGAGTCCTGGTACGTAAAACAGGTGGCAGATAAAATCTTTCGAAACAAGGTATTTGTGAATCATGATTGATATGTGAACCAGAATCAGGTAGTACAGTGACAAGTTGGACTACGAGGATGAACGGAACTAGTGTTGACAGTGTTGGTGCTACACTGTTGAGTAGCACTACAATGGTTGGAAACGTCGCCACTTCAATGCCAGCGGTAGCACGAGACGACTAAAAAACATGTGGTGGGCGATACCTAGCTGGCAGGTCAGCTTCAAAAACGTGGAAGGCAACAACAGTATAACAGCATAACCTCCACCGGGCCAACGTCACGCCAATGGTCAGCACGAATGGCAGGAGCTGCTCTCAGACTTCCTCAAAAAACTGCCAACTTTGGTGCGCACTTGGGCATAAACGTCTTAAGGTTTGTCCCAGGCACGATCAAGATGGGGCATCTCCTAACGTGAATCTCGAAAAGCATAATTCAGATCAAAGACAAATTCCACGGCTGACGCTAAATCCCGCACAAGCACCCAGTCCCCAACATGAAAATTTGCACCCCGATGCTTGCGATCAAACTTATGTTGTTGAACCAATTCGGCCTCATCCACCCCCTTACGCGCCCATCCTCCCTCTTGCTCTCCGCACGTTAAAGATCCCTCAGGGGGGCGTATTCCTCCCTGCGGCAAAATTTCCAGGTTGACAGTCTGCCCCCAGGCATTGGTGATGGGCCCAATAGGTGCGAAAATAGGCCAACGTTAAAAATTCCACAAACAAACAAACCTCAGCTCCACAAGTCAAGGGGACCCCAATTTTGTTAAGCACCGTAAGACTCACCCATGCATCCCAAGACTCACCCGAGCAAACCCATGCATTAATTCAAAGGATGACGATTGCAATGAGGCCTGGCGTGAAAAATTGTATGCCACCACCTCCCAAGCTAAAGGGGTTACCCAATTATCCCCATCTTTCCCTAGTAGGAGAGACGTCCTCACAGATGTCATGCAAAGTGTAAGTGCCTGGATGGCCCGCACCACAAGCCCATTCCCCTGTTGGTGGTGCGAAGTCTAGGCCTGATGCTTAATGATATATTTCTTGAAAAACCCTGTACAGCCAGACTCAACTGCTCAACTGGGTGGTCAGACTCTGAAATTAACTCCTTAGGAACCCCAAAACAGTCAAACAATCACACAAGGACCTCCCGATAGATGCTGCATTGGCCGGTTTGACGATCGCGGTCACACAAAACCGGGTTGCATAATTAATGGCCACGAATCAATATACCACTCTCCCCGCAACAGATGGAAAAGGGCCGGCGCCGGTGGTCGAGTGGTAGCGCGTTGACTTCTCGACCCAATCGTTGCGGGTTCGCATCCCGGCCGAGGTCGGTGGGAAAATTTTGGGCAGGCAATTTTCCCTGTGTGGCGGCTCTTTCGGATGAGAGTTTAAACCGAGGTCCCGTGCGGATCCCCCTTGCTCTCCGCACGTTAAAGATCCCTCAGGGGGGGCGTATTCCTCCCTGCGGCTAAATTTCCAGGTGGACGGTTTACCCCTGGCGTTGTTGATGGGCCCAATAGTTGCGAAAATAGGCCAAAGTTAAAATTCCATAAACAAACAAACCAACAAACAATTTGATGAAATGATGCGCAAATAATATACTTTTGTAGCATGTTGCCAAAATATCCACCAGATTTTAATCCCATTTCATTTGATGAAATGATACACAAATTTAAAGCCATGCCTGTCTCATTAGTAGATCAAAGTGGAAGATCAACACGGTAATACCTAATTCTGCCCCTGTCTGTAATTATTCTGAAGATTATGAAGATGGAGACTGATTTTGGAATTTCATAAGAAAAAAAACGTTATAATTTCAACACAATCTGAGTGTTTTCAGGTTTTTGCTGAAGGGGTTCTCCCAGACATGAGATACAGTGACAGCACCCTGGCCTCTCTACCCAAGCGATGCAGGTTCGATCCCTGCCGAGGTCGATGGGAAATTTTTGGGCAGGCGATTTTACCTGTGTGGCGGCTCTTTCAGATGAGAGGTGAACGGTCTGCCCCCCTGGCATTGGTGATAGACCCTCTTGCACACAAATAGGCCAACATTAAAAATCTTACAACCAACCTCTAAATTACACATGGGTTAACACATTCAGTGGTTTTCTGTCAATGACCAGGCAGCTATCCAAATAAAAAAGGGCATAACCAAACAAAATTTGGTCCAAAATGTTCCATTTCTGAGATACAGGATTTGGCTGCTTGTGCATGTGAATTCTTGGGATTAGGTACCTGTATCTAGGAAATGGGTCGTTTTTAGACTTATAATTTTATGCAAATGGAATGGGTTGTAGTATTTATGAAAACAAACAAAAATGCCTGTAACTACCTAGCCATTGTCTGTTAGCCAATTCATGTGCCACTATATGTGGGATTTAAGTGAAAAGGAGTTTCTCAGAAATGTGCCATTTTCAGACCTATGCTATTACGGACATTAGGGTTTGTTTTCATGAGTACTACTTCATATTTCACTACTTCATATTATTGTGACCATGACTTTTGAAACACCTTGTATAATTTTTTCATTTCAGCCTTATTGTTTAGAATTTGAGGGCTCTGGACCAGAACAAGAATGAGTCACGAAAGGCCATTTTTAAAAACTGCTGCCATGCAGATCGCCGCTGGTGGTTCAGCAGGATTTGTGGAAGTTTGTTTGATGCATCCATTGGATTTAGTTAAAACACGCTTCCAGATACAAAAATCAGGCGGTTCGCCTACAGATCCTTATCATTACACTTCGATCATTGACTGCTTTAGGAAAATGTATCGACATGAAGGGTAAGTAAAGCATTTCTTGCAAAACCATTCTTAATATAGGTTAACTTATATTTTAATTATGAGCAGCTGTCTTTAATCTCAGCAACATAATACAACCTGTGCAGATATGTATTGGCACACCCATGTTTGTCCATGCATGTCCAAATGTTCTTGGTTTAATCAACCATATCTGGTCAATGTATCTGTATCAAAATAGCCACACAAGATAAAATGAAAATGATATATAAGACATACATGTAACTTATCCAAGTAGCAAAAAGGGACCGAGGACGTCCTATTTTGTTAGAATGGGACCATATAATAAGTCTGAAAAAAATTTTCCTTTCACTGTTTTCAAGCAAATATAAGTAAATTAATTATATAACATATTAGTTATATTTTTCATTTAGTTATATTTGTTTGAAAACAATGAAATTTTCATAATTATTGCTAGAAATTAGACAAAGTAGATCTTCTCCATGTGTCCTGAAAATACAAGACAATTCGGTCATTCACCCCACATTGGTCAGACACCCCACATTGGACTGCCCTCCCTCAACCGACTATTGGACTGGCCCAGTGAGGTCACTGAACCAGGGGATTGTGGGTGGGTTTATTGTTAATATAAGGTCATGTTTTCTTTTGTTTGTCGTTCACGTTTGTGCTCCCTGCCTTAAAGTAAAAGCAAAGTAAAAGAGATTTTTATTTAAACAAAACAAAAGGCAATGGATTATTTGCGGCTCTTCCTCGTGCTCTGGGTGGTAGCAGGCCTGCTACCACCACGTCAACAAAACAACACCAACGTGCAGCAGAGTTCCCGAAAGGCGGCGACGGTGATGATGCCGGTTTGATGTAAGTCTCTCAACTTGCAGCGGAGATTTCGGGGAGTACGGTCCTGGCAAAAGGACTTCTCGATCTCTGCCGCGAAGACGGGCCAAGAGGTGAATGGTCCGTGAGTGCCAGTGTACGACACGTACCAGGTAAGCGCGGCTTCGCGCAAAGCAAGGACGACCTTTGGCAACGCGACGTTTTCAGACTCGCCGCGAGCGTGCGCAACCTCGATTACCATGCGCATCCAATGGAGGACGTTTTCCCGCAAACGTCCGTGGAAGAAAGGATATTTGGGCTTGGAATCGCGGGGTTGCGCCATCGCACTTACCATGGCTGCAAGCTGTTCAGCTTGAGCACGCTGAGCAGCGGTGGACTCAGCCACCATCTGCTTCAGCAGTTCCAGTTCCTGGTCGCGGTGAGCCATGGGACCTGGAAACTGAGAAAAGTCACTGTTATGTGCAAAGGGGACACCCTGAACGGTAGCCAAAATAAGGCCACTCCCACCCCACA
>JAQGAF010003905.1:0-15861 GCA_034687865.1 Kryphioiulus occultus
CCTTGTCCTCAAGGACCAATCGTTTGCCAGGATAGGGCATGAGGCAGCAGTCAACAGAGGTGAAGCTGGATAAGATCCCTTCGTGAACCAATCGAACCTCAGGTGCCATGCCATTTCTCATGTCCAACTTTTCCTTCTTGAAGTTGCGTAAATCAGGCGAAGAGGCATCGCAATGGTAGCCAAAAGCAAAATCTTCCGGCGAGAGCCAGTCACGGATGAGAAAAACTATCTTGGATAGCCTGGATAGGGGCTCAGAGTCGTTCTCCTCAGTGGACATTTTTGCATAGCTGATGAACAGATGCAGGAACTGGAGAATATCCTCAGATAAGCCACTCTTAATGTTGAAGACCAGGGTGGAGGAGAGCAGGCAACTCAGAGCAAAGAACACCGTGTTCTCATTGCCTGTGGTCTTTTCGTCCAAAAGGCCTAAAAATAGTTATGTCAACACACAAACAGACCAGCCAAAAACAATACAGGGTTCATTTTTCTAATTAAAAAAATCTCATGAAAAAGGGAACACCAGTGATGAAATTTTCACCTTCCCTGAATGATAAAATTGTGTGATAAAAAGTGTAATAAAATTCACCAGCTTTGGTAAATTTGACCAACATTTTTCAATTATGGCGTTCTTATTGACTGAACTCATCCAAAATCCATAGTTCGTGCTCTAATGTTTAAAAAATATTTTACTTGTTGCGTTATTGTTGATTGAGTTTTTTAATCAAAAACTTCTTTTAGTTTTTGTGATATTAATATTTCTGAAAATGGGTTTGAAAATGCTCGTCAATGGCGTTTCTAACATTAATAATATTTCTGAGAATTTCAAAATGTCGACAAAAACGAATTGATGATTTAGTGAACAATTTCACTTAAATTTCTTTCATAAGCATTTTTAAACATACAGTATCTCTCAAAAATATTAAAGAAAATATACTAATAATCCATTATTTGTCAAACAGTTTTTAAATTAAAGTGTGTACTGTGTCCCCTTAACTATTAAAACTAGAAAATGAACAGCAAAAAGTCAACAGATCATGTGGTGAGATTATTAATTGCTATTTTTGTAATGTTACTTCAGAGTTTGGAGTGCACGTCGTTCTGGCACATAACTACTCGAAAGGGTCAAAGGGGGTTATTCTACCTTTTTAAAATTTGGGTGCGAGATCGCAATTGACTTGAGCTAGGTATTGACGTTAGAAAAGCACATATAGGGTTTAATTAATACAAAAATCAGGAGGAAGAAAATGCATTCAAAGTGGAACACGTCAAAATTGGAATTCTATAAAGTAACACAGGGTCACCCGGTGTGTACAAATCATGAAAGTCATGGAAAAGCCATGAAATTTACATTGATTAACAAAATAAAAATTTGGTTTAAAATTCATCATTTGTCATGCAATTTTGCAAATCATTTCACCTAAGGCGTTTTTTTTGGCCAATGATCATATCATCGCCCTTTCTATATACGTATTGAGACATTTTTGAAGTCATGAAAAAATCATTGACATACAGTATGTCATGGCATTTGCAATATCAAATCCAGACTCCAGTAGACTTCCTGTAACTCGAAGGCATGAAATAGTCCTACCCTTAGTCCTATGCACCAGCTTACTACACTAGCTTTAATATTAGCAGCTTCAAATTTTTTTCGAAATCTTAGCAAATTAACTCGGACACCCCATTAATTCGTGCACTTTTGGAATGCACCTTTGGTGTCCAACAAAGAGTCGTTTCCATGAATTAAAATATTACATATCTACCTTGAGTGTCAAGCAACAGGACGGCCACCTCTTGACCATTCCTATTAACACGAAAGGGCTCAGACCATGCGTAGATGCCCATGGTCTGTCTCTCCGAAGAGTATTTCCAGTGGAATTCCCGGTTCAAGCTGACGTCATACCATTCTTGGCCTTGGGGGGTGGTGAGGTATCGAATAAAGTAGCCCAGGATGAATGACTTGCCGGTCCTCGTGGGTCCATTGATTGAGATGACGGACAGAGGCCTGTCGCCCACCTTGTCCAGGATCTTGTTGAACCTGTCCTTTTCAATGATTAGCCGGTTGTTACGGAAGGAAGCAATCTGAATAGCTTCGGCCATTTTTGCTTCTTACGAACACGTATTTGAATGACCTTTGTCCTTGAACAAGCATAATAACAACGTGAATTTATCACTGATTTGTTGATATTGTTATCACTATATGCCAATTCCGGAATAATTCTGATATGATTTATCAGCATGATTTGGAAAGCTATCAACAAATTGCAACACAATGGCCAGGAGTCCACAACGACTTCAAAGTTTTCTCTAAAATAAAATTTTCAATTGAAGAATTTTTCAAGTCATTAAAAAGGTCAATGAAAAGTGATGTAATTTACAATTCAAAATTTTAGAATTTCGGTATTATTAGCTACCCTTAACAGGATGAGATAGGCCACATTTTATCAGGGCACCAACGAAGGAAAAGCAGGAATTTCTTTCAAAAATTCTAAAATTAATAACGAAAGGAAAAGCCATATAGGTAAATTTTTGAAAACTAAGCCAAATGCGATGGATAAAATCTGTTGGGTGATATACAGTAGGTATTCATCAGCGTACGTTCTACGCGATTTTTTCTTAAAAACAATGGATTTTGTTCAGTAGGCAAAACTTTCTGTAGAACATTACCGCAAATTATTGAAGTTATGTACATCACGATAAAAGTATTTTTGGAATCGTTAAAGACAGAAGGGAAAACAGAGGAATTTGTTAAAAAAAATCCCATAATGGATTTTAGTGAATATTAAAAACACATTTTCAGAAAAATTAATAATGAAAGGAAAAATCGTTGGCGAAATTTCGAAATCTAAACTAGAAATGATAGATATCTCACATTTTCTCAAAAAATGTGTTTGGTGATACTACAAGGGATGTCCCAAAATTGAGTTACATAGAGCAATTATTCAAGAACTACATGTACTTATTCAATCAAAAACGAAACGAAACAAAACGAAAACAAAAACAAAAACGAAAAAATACAATCAATAGATGGCGTTACGGTGATTTTGTTTTCTTTTTTGGCTCTTCAACACCAACAAATTCAAAACAACAACATCAGCTGGTAAGATCATGGCCACGGTTTTCTGGGACTTAAACGGTGTTCTTCTCATTGATTTCCTATCCAACGGCAAAACAATCAACGCGCAATCCTCACATGGCCCTGGTGGTGAACCACAAAATTGGACTTTGGGGGTGGGAGGTGTTGAAACACACACCATGTACCAGGTGTTTCAGAATAATGGGGGTGGTCATTTCATTGCTTATTTTATAAATGTACATGTAAATTGAAGCTGATGATTGATATATAGTTTATGGACCGTGCACAATCCAATGGTCAGGTGACCTTTGACCTTAGAATTCATTTGAAAGGTCATTGCATTTTCAAATTCTAAGCTGTTGCTCAAATACCCCAAGTCCCAATTTGAAAGTGGTAGAGCTTACTCGAATTAGTATAAATCACGTTTCATTGAATTTATTGGACTCGTGTACAAAGCACAAAAAATAACATAAAATGATGTCAATTTGACCTTGTAGCTACAAGGACACGCGCCATTTTTCCAGGACAATCTAACCACATTATAAAAACGATGACTGTGAATTAATGCACGTACAATTGTTCCTTTGTTTTGGTGTCGGTACTGCAGTTATGAATTGTGTCATCCATGGTCACCATTTTTCACGTCCAGAATTTGTCTGGGTCCAAGTGCTGCAAGTTTTGCCGTGCATGTACTGTAACTACTGTACATGCAGCTGAACGAATCTTTGCCAAAATTATCAAAAAAAAAAAAAACACGAAAAATCTAGTGGATTCAATTATTGATGCGAATGGACTGCAAACAAAGTATTAAAAACTGTATTATGTACTGTGTAATACAATAACTATTGCTATGTTATAATTTTGCCAATACTTTTTTCTTATTGATTTTAATGCTTTTAAGTTTATTTAAATGGTGCTTATTACAGTGAAACTCCTCATCTGGGACCCAGCCTCTATAAGTGTGCCACCCCATCATTTGGAACAGTTTTTTTTGCACCGAACGTGTCCCATAGAGTTAACATTAGGGTTGACCTCTGTAAGTGTGCCACCCCCTAACTCGAAAGGAAACAGAGTCTCATGCATCGCCAACGAGGAAAACCCTCTTATAAGAAAACGCAATGGAAAACGACTGCAACACACGCAACACATGCTACCGTGTTGTTGGAATACGGTACATATTACCGAGTATTCCATTACACGTCATCGCGGTTTCCCCCATTTTCTGGTTTATAAACCAAGATTTTCATTTGGTGTGTCTTGAATATAAGGTAAATTCAATAACGATAAATAAAGTTTTATCTTACCTTAAGGAACATGGAACCTTTACTTCTTAGAAACTCCTGGAATCTTGGGTCCTTCAATTCAATCCTTCAACATTGTGTGGGCCCAGTTTAAGTAATTGTTGTAGAAACTTGCGCCAGTGGTAATTACAGCCCGGATATCCAAATAAGTTTTCTTGCACAGCTGTACAGGCTTTGGAGACATCGTGTCACACTGAAAAAAAATTAGTTTGAAAAAGTTGATTTTTTTACCTTCGGATCACATTTGGGAAAGGTACAATTGGGACTCAAGTTGAAATCTCAACATAGGGGAACTCTTCGACCTGCATCTGGAATTTGTTTTATGTAATACAGGATACAAGCTTTTGCATAAGATCAACAATATTTGTAATTCCAGTACCTTTCATTTTTCAAATTTATTGGAACAATTAGATGCTATGGTTAACTTTTCCTTCAGGTGAAGACGGATAGCCCGGGGCAGGGGTAAGTTAGATTCTCACAGCAAGAAATTTTCCTTTATACTATGTTTTTTATAACACGCAAAAGAATGAAAAATTATCTTACCAGTTATTCAACAGTACGTACTTTAGTATCAGATTGGTAGAAATATTGTCTATATTTGCAGATAAGTTTTTTATTCGCGATTTACTTCGTTCATTGGTTCTCCAGGAAACCAATAAACAGAATTCGATCGAACCAAAATCGAACGAGCCGTTGCCATGGTTACGACGAGAAAGGAACGACACCTGGAAAGTGTAATTCAAATCGGAACGAAGTAAATCGTGAATAAAATAATCATCAGCATAAATTGCTGATAATTTTCTGTCAATCGTTCACTCAAGTAATGTCCGCTGAATAACTGGTAAGTTAATTTTTTATTTATTCGCGTGTTTTTAAAAAACGTAGTATAAAATAAAATGTAACATGGCGATAACACGATGAATTTAACTCCTTCACTGGCTTAAGGAAAACGTGGAGAAAACGCCGACCCGAAGCTTATTGGAGACTCGGAGGAGTCGGGGTTGCTCAACGGACCAACTCCCGAACCAACCCTTGCACTGGTGCGTCCGGCGTTTCCCACCGGTCTCGCTGCACGTGCAGTCGTCTCATTCTTCGTAGAAACGGTTCTCACAAAAGCCGTGCATTGTGACCAGGTGGCCGTTCGGAAGAATCGTCCCATGCGGACGAATTGTCCCGCCCCCATCCCCATTCAGAAACCTCGCCAAGAATGTCCCTCCTTTGCGCGTATGCAGATGCGGCGCTGGGCCCGTGGGGGTCCCCGAGGCCCCTGCCCCAATTATCGATCCGCCGACAATGGGCCTTTGTTCCGCCAGGGCGTCTTCCTCCAGAGCCCGATCCGTTGGACCCGACCACGTGCACGACGCCCTATCTTCAAGACGCACAGGTGGGCGACCCCGAAGAAGCTTCACAGGTGCGCCCCCTAATTACGTGAAAGCTCCTCCGGGGATCCACCCGTCAAAGACGGGACCCAACAACCCTGTGTTATGCTAATCGCGAACGGCGTTGACACGTGCGGTAAACCCCCGAAATCTGGTCGGTGGGTGGCGTGACCGATGTCGAGCTACTGATCAGCTACTCCTGAAATGTCTTACTCCCCCGCAAGTTCCCCAGGTCCGAAAATTGGAACAGTTCTGCGCATGTAACGTTTTTGAGCAGAGATTGTTCCAAATTGTGACAGTGTGTGCTAATAGTAATAGTAACAGTGCGGTTATCTTCAGCAACTGGAAACTTTTAAAAGGTCCTTTAAAAATGAAATACGTTTGGAGAGTCTCAAATTATGTAAAACATTAATCGCATTTATCTGCTATTTCGGGGTTCCCACTTTCCAGAAAATCAAGGAATGCCAGGGAAATGAAAAAAATGTCAGGGAATTCGTGAAAATATCAGGGAAATTGGGG
Organism: Kryphioiulus occultus; assembly: GCA_034687865.1. Lineage (NCBI taxonomy): Eukaryota > Metazoa > Arthropoda > Diplopoda > Julida > Julidae > Kryphioiulus > Kryphioiulus occultus. Next base: position 6,273 of record JAQGAF010003905.1, read on the forward strand.
TAAATGTAGTTTGCACCAGACAATGAAATTGCATCAGTCATGGGAAGTCATAGAAAAGTCATGAAATTTGCATCAGGTTCATGGAATTTTTTCCTTTGATTGATACGTAAAATAAAAATTTGGGTTTAATAAAATTCATTATTTGTTATCCAGTTTTGCAAAAAAATTAGCCTACGGCGCTTTTTGCCAATAATCATGTCATCACTTGGTAGGAAGGGTTCACGTCCAAAACCTAGACTTTCTTAGAAGCCGCTATTGAAGACATAAAACTCGAGTGGCCCCCCACATGTAGTTGTAATGCATTTATAAATGCATTGGAAAATATATTTCAAAATGTCTCTATATTGAAAGAAATTTAGTTTCAAACTGTATTAGCAAATATACTTGAAAATGTATTTCCGAATGCATTTTAAAATGTGCGTTAAGCACTTTGTAATGCATTATAGAATACATTTTGCATTGTGAGTTGGAGAATGTATTGTGAAATGCATAGTGTAATGTATTCAGTTTGTATTGAAGAATTATTTTAAAATTTACGTTCCGTGCATTGTAGAATGTCAAAAGCATTGCTACATTTCATAATTTCAAGGTTTAAAAAATCCCAATTCTGAATTTTAAAAAAATTCTACAATATTCAATAAATAAATTTGAACTGGCAACGAAATAAAGTAAAATGCATCAATTTCATTCAACAAATAACGTTTGTAAGTACACTGTATGTAGTTTCGAATAAATTGTGAAATACACAAGTCAGAATATTTAATAATGCATTGCAAAACGCATTAGTGAAATGCATTTTTGTTGCGAATGGAACATTTTTTTAAGTTATGAAAAAGTCATGGAATTTGCAATACCAAACCCAGTAAACACCTTGATGTATGCTAAACGCCTAAAACTTGATTCGTTATACGGCATTTCGCTTTACGGCCTACTTCCCAAGAACCTATGTATCTAGGCCGTAAAGCGAGGTATGGGTGTAACCATACGTGTAGGCCTATGCGTATTCTGCGGCATGTTGTTACCGAAGGCAAACCACTTTTCCCCAATTTCGTGTAACATTCACCCAGTGTTGCGATACCCCCATTCCAATCCAAAAACCCTGGAACCCTGGGCGACCTGGAAGGGCCTTTAACCCAACAACATCCCCTTACGCGTCCGCCCCCTTAAGGGCACCTGTGCCCGCAACCCGATCCGTCTCCCGACCTCCCACTCACCCATCGCCGTTTCTGCTTGCAGGTGGTTGGGGCCCGAGCCCTCATGGCGGCCCTGGTGTGCGACTTCGACGCCGGCGCTTCGCCGACGTCCGACTCCGCGACAGACGCGAGCGAGGACAGCGTGGAGGTCAAGGTCCAGCCCGTGTGCGCGCCGGCAACGCCGGCGCGCCGCAACAAGCGCAAGTCGTCGGAGCCACGCAAAATCAAGGACGCCGAGAGCGACGGCTTCGCCCCCGCCCGCCGCCGCCTCAAGCTGCTGGCGGAGGAGCGTCCGCCGCAGCCGGTGGTTTTCGTGCGCCGACCGGAGCCCGCCAACGAGAGCAGCAGCAGCGACGCCGGCGGTTTCCTGCTCAGCCTGCCGTTCGACGTTCGCAACATCCTGGGACCTTCGGCCGAGGCGCTGGCGCGGCGCCTGCAGGGGCTGACGGACGGTGAGTCGGAGGTGGAGGCGGAGGCCGAGGAGCCCGAGCCGACGGCCGGCGGGTCGGCCTCGGGCGAGGGCGAGAGCGGCAAACAGAAGCAGCGTAACTACAAGAACATGACGCGGGAGCGGCGCATCGAGGCGAACGCACGGGAGCGGACGCGGGTGCACACCATCAGCGCCGCCTTCGAGAACCTACGCCGGGCTGTGCCCTCGTACTCGTGCCACCAGAAACTGTCGAAGCTGGCCATCCTGAGGATAGCGTGCAGTTACATCCTGGCGCTGGCCAGCCTGAACGATACGGACTACAGCGGCCGGCAGGAAGCGCCCAGCTTCGCCGAGTGCGTCGAGCTGTGCACCAAGACCATCCAGGCGGAGGGCAAGGCACGCAAGCGGAAGGTAAGCGGATTAAGTGACTGATGACAATGATTGTTTGTGGTGGGAAACTGGGAATGGCATACCTGATGGAGAACTTGGTGATGGGAATGGAGCATGAGGGAAATACTGCAAATTGTTGATGATCAAGGATCTCCAGTGGGACACACTGAGATCCAGACGGGATGCTTTTAGCTTGAATCTTTTTGAAAAGTTTACTTTATCCCAAAATGCTAATTTGGTGGATGGAATTTTTAAACGAAACCACCGAGGTGGTAGAACTTGTCATGCCAATCCGCTCATCGAATTGCATGCCCATACGGATTCTTACTATTGGTCTTACTTTCTGCATGCCATTCGACGTTGGAATTCTCTTCCAAAGGATACCCTTAAGCTTCAAGAAATACAATTTGACAATAATGTCTTGGTGACACCCACCGAATCTTAATTTGTGTTGATGGACTACACCCCTTACCACATGGTATTAAATTACTGGCAGTAGGGTACTGATTTGAGTTGAATTGAGGTGAGAAAATTGCAAAATCCAGGACAAAAAGTCGGGTAGAAAAAAAGTTCAGGGCATAACATGTTAAACTTAATGACACAAGATTAGGATTACTATGTTCTATTTAATAAACCATACCACATGTCTGGCTTATAGTTAGAAAACGAGTATATGAGGGAAAAATTGAGAAAATTCATAGCAAAATCAAGGAAAAACGTTGGATAGAAAAGTCAGGGAAATTCGCACAATGTCTGGAAATTTGATGTGGCGCAACTGTTTCAGGGTGTCTACAGGTCATGGATCAGTTTGAAAAGTCATTAAATGAAAATCAGGTCATGGAAGTTGTAATAACGTCATGACATGAAATTCAGGTCATGGAAGTCATGAAATTTACATCAAGGTCTTGTAAGTCATGCAAAATCATGAAATTTACCTCGCTTGAATTCAGTGAGATTTCAAGAATTTGAAGTTCCATTGTATACAGTGTACATGGAGGTCTGAAGCCTGCATTATGTGAACGAGGCTAAACTCGCCCAGACTTTATTAAATTGTGGTTACAAACTTTACTCCACACGTCAGTGACTTCAGTGGGACTTCAATGGCTTCTGTAGACTGTTGGACTTTAATGAATTCTGTTCATGGGAGTTCAGTGACTCCAACCAACGTGCCACCTGACTTCACGATCACAGGGTGTCTACCGGTAATGGCAGTCATAGAAGTCATGGAAAAGTCATGAAATTTACAACTGAATTATGGAATTTTTGTCTTTTGATTAATTCACAAAATAAAAATTTGGATTTGACTTCATTTGTCCCCTGTTTTCGCAAAAATATTCGTCCATGGCGTGTTTTGGCCAATAATAATGTCTCAACAGTGGTAGATATTGTTTCTGAAAATCGCTATTTAGTCATGTCAGAACTTTAACGGCCCCATATTCTAATACTGTAGGCACGGAAAGTCATGGAAAATTCATAGCATTTGCAATACCAAATCCAGTAGACACCCTGCATTTTGATTGGAATAAGAATATCAGGAAAGCATTAAAAAAGCTGTATTGAAATTGTCTGGAAATTTTCCAAATGCTGGAAAACCCGGAAATGCCAGGGAAATTCAATTGAAGATTTGGCTAGCCACCCTGATTGTACTTGTACAGGGTTCCCACTTTCTGAAAAGCCTCTTGAAAGTCGGGGTAAATCAGGAAGTGAAAAAGTATCAGGTATAATTTGCATTACAAAGTCATTATCTTTTATGAATATATGGGTTAAACCCCATCATTTGTCCGAGTTGTCCGGGAATGTCAGGGAAATCGACTTGAGAATTTGAGTGGGAACCCTTTTATAAACAGCGGTGTTTCCATGAAGTGCCTTTCCAGCCATGTGGGTAGTGTGAAATGATGTGCAAATGTACATGTAAAACTTGTGTGAAAAATGTGAGGAATTTTGGTACACATCTGCGGAGGCGCATTACAGTAAGTGGTGAGAGCAGGTCTTTCACCATGACTTGTGGTGGATAGTCAACCTATAATTTGTCTTCAGAGTATTGCTCAACAGATGTTTTGTCACCAATAACAGTCCAACCCTCGTACATGTACAGTGTATATCCATTTTTTTTTCTTTATAGAATCATGAGCATAAATCCTTCCTTTGTGATCTTGTGATCACTGTCACTTTAAAATAATTTGTATAAAATTTATAGGTAAAATTATAGGTGCTGTCAAAATGAGACATTTGCATACGCACGACAACGAAAATTATAAAAGTATATAACGTGTAAATAACATTTAAATTGTTTTTAATGCATTCTTTGGCTGTTTATTTTTGATCATGTGCTGAACCATAAGTCTGCATTAAAAAAACTGATTATTTCGTTATTTTCGTTGTAGTTTCTGCTCGTGACCTACGTGTTTCAATTATTCTTGGCCAAAATATTAAATTCAGAGGAATTTAGTTTTTTCGTTTTCTCTAGCTCGTACATTCAAATTTAAACAACTGATATGATTACTTTACTTTGCCAAGGCCACGCCCCAATACAACGCATTGTTCACGTCTTGTAAAACAAAAAAAAACGCACGATATGGTTTGATAGAAAAATTGATAAATGCTCACGAATTTAGTATGAGGCGTATTTAATGGGTCGTTATAGAGTTGAGTCAGAATTCAGACGTTTACTTCATATACAGAATCATGAGAAACAAACTTGTATAACAATGAAAATTATTTAGACATTTGTTGAAAAATGGCACGTCTGGTCTGTAGAGAAAGTCAGGAAAATGTTGACGTTTTATCCATTAAGTCAGGGAAATTCAGGTGGAAGTCTGGGAAAACATTCAAAAATTTTGAATTTCATTTTTTTTACTTCATGGAAGCAAAAAAGAAAGTTCGAAAAGCTGCTAACTTGGAAGCAGAGGCAATTGACCAAGAAGTGTTGCAGTTTCACGGAAAAATAAAAAAATAGTTAATTGTAGTGTTGCAAATGAAGTTAATTTTACAAACATGTGACATTTTTTTGATAAGTCAGGGGAATTATTCAAATTTGGTCAAGGAAATTAAGTTGCAAATTTTGGTATGAACCCTGCAGTAATGTTGGAAAAGACCACAAAGCTGGTCTGCATATTCTCATGGACGTTACATATCCTAATAACATATTCATGGCATTACCTGCAGACCTCCGTTCAATTTATATGGGGATTAAAACAGGTTTTAATGAACTTTTTCCCATCGTTATCTCAGTTACGTCTGTGCTAATGCGCCTGCCAATTAATCAACAGCTTATGCAGAAGGAGGTGAGGCAAAAGTCTTGTCGAAAAGCAGAAAGTCAAATTGTTGTGTTAGACTTAATCCCGTGCCTTACCCACTATCTTGTGCAGTGCTACAGTATAGTTTGACACAAGTTCACTTGAAATGACCCTTCAAGAAAACCGACACTAAACTCCTTTCAGGTTTTTTGACATTGAACACTTTGGCATTAACTACTCCATGGGTAAATGGAATTTAGAAGGGCTTTTCACGGGGATTAGTATTGATACACTGCTCACTGACACTGCTCCTAAGAGAACCTTCTTAGGGGAAGGTTTTAAGACATACAGTTATAGGGTTCATGTAACTCATGTTGATATGCATTTTGTATGGATTTCTTAAACTCATGCTAGTCCACCGTAAAATTCCTATTTGTATTTTGAATATACAATATTTATATTTAACGTAATTAAATTGAGATTTCCTTCCGGTAAAATCTACATTATGGCAAAATACCGGGTGAAACAGAATAACTGGGGATGCATCATTCATTATTATCGAAATGCAAATGAAATGAAACCATTGAATTGCCCACGGTCCGTAAACTATGAATCAGTCAACTTTAATTGATATTTCGATAATAAGGAATAAATACCCTCCGCAGTTATTCTGCCTCACCCTGCATATTAAGTACATGTAATGTGATCCTGGTATACAATGTATTCGAGCGTCAACCTGTGGTACATGTATCAGTCATATTGTTTGAACATCTTATATTTCTAAATACATTAACAAAAATAGTCTTTAGATGCAAAATTTGCAGATGAACAACATGATAAAATACTAAGCTGCAAATGTGACGTTTAATGTCATTTTTTAATGTTTATATGAAATTTGATCATCAAAAAGAGGTTAACAACTTGTGAAGTCAGGTGTACAGTACAAGTTCAGCAGGGTACATGTCCCATTGAAGTCATCACACGGAATTGCGATATATTACCCATTTGACTTTATGAACTAAAGGACCAGGTAGTCATGAAATTTACATTAGGGTCATGGCATTTTTGCCTTTAATTGATTCACAACGAAATATTTGGGTTAAAATTCATCATTTGATTGTCACCCAGGTTCACTAAAAAAATTTCGCCCTCTGCGTTTTTTGCCCAATAATCATATCATTCATCACTGTGGTGTACTGTAGTATGTTTCTGAAAATTACTATTTAGTGATGACATACAACTTGGCATGCATTGAATTTTTTTATGTCATGAAAAGTCACGGAATTTGCAATGCCAATTCCAGTAGACACCTTGGTTATATAGGCTATGCATGTTCGTGAGAGCAACTTACTGTTTCATAGAAACTGTATTTAAAATTGCAATGTTGATAAGAGTGCAATTTTTAAAAATGTACCAAAACCACCATACCTTTTCATGGAAACTTTCCACTATTCAAGTGATTAACGCCTATTACTGACAGTGCTACTAGTATATTGAGAAACCCCTTTGTTACCTCCACCGGAAGCAGTTAGAAAAACGCAACTGTTTCGGAACATGCAGTGCCTTATTTGACCACCATGAAGGGTAACATCCAAACAGACATTTCTCACCCTCCCTACAAGGTGTTTTGGGCAGAAAAAATTGAATTTGGATAGCATAAGACATACAGAAAATTGTGATATCACTTTTGGAAGGGTGTCCCAGGTGGTCTACCACCAATGTGGGACAGGGTGATAAATGGCTCCAGGTTCACCACAACCTAAATCTGGAGTACGTCTTATCGCCTCCTGCATCCTCTTGTCTAGGGGTCCATGTCTCTGCCACCAAGAGTCCGATTACAGTAACTTTACCAGAAGCTTGCGTGCGTTCTACTGAACCGGATGCGAGGACCTCCCTGGTAGCGAAGAAGTTTGGAACAGCCATCCATGCTTAAAAAAGCAGGGTTCCCACTTTCTGGAAAGTCGGGGAAAAATAAGGAATTCTTAAAAATGTCAGGGAAATTGAGATAGTTTGCATCAGCTAATTGATTAGCCATCATCTTTTATAATTATTTGGGATAAAATCAATTATTGTTATTATTTTTTTAAAGAAAATAAGATGTGAAATGTCAGGGAAATGACTGAAAAGTTGTCAGGGAAATCGACTTCAGAATTTGTGTGGGAACCGTGAAATTAAATTTCGTATGTGTCACATGTAGGCTACCATAAAATCAATTCCTAACATGATGCACTATAGATACCTATTGATCCAGGGTTCCAGCTCTCTGGAAAGCTAGGGAATTCGTGAAAATGTCAGGGAAATTGAACTAGGTTGCATCAGCTAATTGATTAGTCATCATCTTTTATAAAAATCATGTGGGATACAATTCATTATTTTTCTTATGTTTTTAAAGAAAATATCGTGTGAAATGTCAGGGAAATGACTGAAAGGTTGTCAGGGAAATCGAGTTAAGAATTTGTGTGGGAACCACGAAATGAAACTTCGCATAGGTGTCAATATGGGACAAAGTTAAATCCTAACATGATGCACTATAGATAGCTATTGTACCAGGGTTCCCACTTTCTGGAAAGTCAGGGAAAATCAGGGAAATTGAAAAGTCTTGGAATGTCAGGGAAATTGAGTTTGCATCAGCCAATTGATTAGTTGTCATCATTTATAAAGATTTGGGATATAAGCCATTAATTTTCTTATGTTTTTAAAGAAAATGTCAGGGAAATGACTGGAAAGTTTTCAGGCAATGTCAGGGAAATCGATTTGAGAATTTGTGTGAGAACAGTAAAATGAAACTTCATATAAGTGTCAAAGGTGCCATAAAGTCAATTCCTCTCATGATGCACAAGGCCTATAGATACCTCTTGATCTAGGGTTCCCACTTTCTGGAAAGTTTAGGGAATTTGTGAAAATGTCAGGGAAACTGAGATAGGTTGCATCAGCCTTAGCGAATTGATTAGTCATCATCTTTAATAAAAATGTGGGATAAAATCCATCATCTTTATTATTTTAAAAAAATCATGTAAAATGTCTGAACATTGTCAGGGAAATCGACTTGAGAATTTAAGTGGAATTTGAGTGAGAATTTGAGTGAAAAAAATTCGTTTCAAGGAACAAATTTTGGAAACAGGTAGAAAATGGCATCCACATAGGAAAACTCAAGATGGCCAACTGCATCATATGATTAAATCGTCAAGCAAAGATTATTTTCATTTCATGAAAATAAAATTAAAATAAATTCTGCTTTTAAAATTCAAAGATTTTGTATTTAAAAGAAAGTAAAGCAATCAAAAACACACTTGGCAATTGTTTTTGGTACATGATAAACTGAAGAAGACACATTGCAAGATTACTTTTCCCTGCTACAGACGCCATTTTCGATTCTAGAGGTTTCAGCGCCGCCTGCTGGTATTCCCTGTTCTACTGCTAGTTCTACTTTTTTTTTCTCCAAAACTTGGTCCTCGTAGCTAGTTTTTAAAAATTCACTTTTGTAATGAGGGTAGGACTTCACAACAGAATATCATTTGGGGTTAAAATATAGATAAGCCTGCCATATATCCACAAGCATTTTTCGCAAATTGATCGAGGGTTTGTTGATCGACGATGGTGGAATTCGCGGGACAGCTGGTCGAGCAGTTAGGCCGAGGAGCCGGCGAGAGACACTGGCTTAACTGACGAAATTTGTAAATTAACCAGATGGTCCAGCATCGAAAGTAGTTTTCCAGATCCTGACGACGCCATTTTTTTATTTATCTCGTGATTTTTTATATCGTTTTGAGCAACACGATTTTATGGTCGTTGTTGAAGGATGAAATAAATTGTGTGAAAAGGAGGGTAGGGGGTAGAGGGGGAGCCAATTAAAGTCGTGAGAGCCGAATAAGGCCAAAACCTCGCGCCCAAATTTAACCCCACCCAGGGTCAGTCGGTTGGCTGACGAAACAGGACCGGATCGGACCTCGGTGCCCTCAGTCAGGGGAGAAACAGTGAGGCGGACCACCTAGACGCCATTTCGTGAGACAGGACAGTTATCACTGTCCATCGGACATTGGGAAAAAAACAACGCTGAGGTGGCTATGGGCAAATATGGCTGCCACAAATCGTACCAAAATAAGTGCTGAAAAAGCCATTGGAACTTGAACGTCTGGGCCCTATTTCATAAAACTTGAGTTGTGTGAAGAATTGATGAATCTGAGGGATAGCTGTGGCGTATTGAGGATTTCACGTTTCATAAATATATATGAGGAGTTGGGGAGTAAAGAATGAAGAGCTTGATGAATATGGGTAGAAACCTGGTTAGGGTCCTATTTCATTAACGTTTTGAAAAGTGAGGAGTTGCAGATTGTAGTGTT
>JAQGAF010003906.1:0-15861 GCA_034687865.1 Kryphioiulus occultus
GTGTCAAATTCTAAAAGTTGGACGTGTCAAATTCTAAAAGTTGGACGTGTCAAATTCTAAAAGTTGGACGTGTCAAATTCTAAAAGTTGGACGTGTCAAAGATCTAAAAGTTGGACGTGTCAAATTCTAAAAGTGGGACGTGTCAAATTCTAAAAGTGGGACGTGTCAAATGCTAAAAATTGGACGTCCAAAGTTACAATGTGGTCATTGAAGTCTGAAGTCGTTGAAGTCCTCACTCTGCAGTCAGGTGTACTGCATTTTTACGTTGCCACCCCCTCGCTTAAGTGGAACTTTTTGGGAACTGTACATTGCCTTCTGAAATGGATTCAGTATCGAATCCAGTGCTTTGACTGCTGACATCAAATATCCAAAAACTAACTGTTCGTGGAGGAGATTCATGTAGGTCTAACCTCAATGCCAAATTTCAGATTGCTAGAATGTTGCATTTCTGAAGGCAGTGCGTATTTTTAGATTCTGATATAATCAGTGACAAAGCTAGACACGCGAGTTGGTTTGCTTAAATTCTTTAAAAAAAATGTTTGTGCAATGCCAATTACGCTTGATGCGAACAATTTGATATACAGTATAACTTCGATTATCCGCCAGGGTGTGGTAATTAAACGAATAGACTGATAACGGAATACATTTATGTACACACTTGTATTTTTTTTTTAAGTCTTGTCAGTTTCTCTTGCTTTCGAACTTATAAGTTAGTGCTCGGACAGTTATAACAACTGCTCTGTAGAAGTGCACGCCATAAAATTATCTTGGCATCGAAGTTTCGTTATATTAGATTGGTCCATAAAATTTCTTCATGATTGGCTGACCACTCGTCTACGTAACTGTGGTCATCAACTGATCATAACTGACTTTTAAATATGGCACAGTTTAATCGCACGGTTAATCGGAAATTAAAATGACCTGGTGCGTGGCAAACTGGTTTTCCAAGATTGATAGTGGTAATAGTTGATAAACTGGTAACTGTTATCAATGCAGGACTTGGATTTGCAATTACATGTCAATTGGTCGATTGGAGTCGGTTCTTAACCCCATCTTTGTTTATTGGTAATCAATCGATATACCCAACTGATGCCAGATACTGACAATCACGATGTGTCGGGCATTAGTCTGCAGTCATTTTATCTACATGTAGGTGTGAATACTGTGATAGAAATGATTGTTCGAGTACATGTATATGCAGATTTTTCGGTTAATGTTTCACATAGTTTTTCGTAAAGTCTCTAACGGAAACTTCCAAATTAAGTTTCGTTGAAACGTTTCAACGAGTTGAGTGTGCACCTTAAAAAAACAAAATTGATGATTGTTCGTGTATATGCAAATTTATCAAGTACTGTTTTTCACAAAAATAGTCTTGTCTCTCTCAACCACTGAATCTTCCAAATTAAGTTTTTTGAAACGTTTCCAAAGGTTGAATGTGCACTGATCTTGAACGCAAGGATATTTGGAGAAAATTCCACTCTTCTACATTTCTTGTGGGAGGTATATCGTCTGTTAGCTACAGTGTTCGTCAGCACCAAAAAGAATTCGAAATTGGATTTTAAACATCATCGTGCATACAGCATGTAACTTGAATATCACCTTTTGTAAACCAAAACTATTGCTTAAGTTTAAAATTGTTTTATTGGAAAATTCGTTATATTGGAATTTATGACTATTTCCAATTAAACACTGGGATAAAAAGTAGATTTCATCAGATAATCATTTCGTATCGTTTTCCGAGTACAGTATGTCTCTATAGTTGAGCATCTTGACGTTGGTAATTAATTAGGCAACATTTAACTGACGAATTCAGTTTTGAGTGGCATGCCCTGCCTTCAGACCACTTAGCAGAGCTGCATGCCTATTATAACAGTTGGTTAGAACCTATGCAATTTGGGAAAACCAGTAAATCACCAGCAATTACTATCATCCTCCAATGTCCACTCTCCACAACAGTTTATTTGGATATTTGAACTCTGTTTTCCCTAGATCAGTACGTGTTGCATGACACGTGAAACTTCAGTTTGCAAAATTTGTTTTTACTGTACATGTATACAGCTGCAGATATTTCCTTTTATCATCTTAATGTTAAACAGATCTCAGCTGTAAACAAGATTGAGCAATGCTAATATTTGACGATAAAGGGGTGCTTTTTTCCGCATAGGCACTTTCATGGGGGTGTCTCGCTTCCTGAAGAAGCAGAACCCCGACATTTTCTGCAGCGTCGTGGAGCCAGAAGGTGCTGAAGTGATCAAGGGGGAACCCGTCATCAAACCACTTCATCTTCTACAGGGCTCTGGCTATGGCTGTGTACCGTCGCTGTTTAAGTATGGCACCATGGACGAAACCGTAAGCGTATCGGACGAAGAAGCGGTCAAGTACATGAGGCTGTTGGGCTCCAAGGAGGGCCTGTTTTTAGGCTACACATCAGGGGCCAATGTATGCGCCGCTGCCAAGCTGCTTCAGAGCGGCAAGCTGCCCAAAGACGCCTGGGTCGTCACCATGCTCAACGATTCAGGCCTCAAGTACCCTTACGTGGAAAACCACTTTTCGTGATTTAATGGCCCTTGGGATTGCAACCTTGCGACCCGGATCGTATCTGGATCTATCAGTAAGATAGACGATATCTTAGCGTTATTTCCGATTCGTATCGCAAGGTGGATAACAGAATCTGCAACAGATTTTGCATAGCTACCGTAGTTATTTGTTAGTACAAAAATCAAGAGATGACAAGCAATCCTGAATAGAAATTAAGAAAACTAATCTGAATTTGTTATATCTTGTGGACATTTGGGAAGTAGTGGGCTTCTCCTAATGGCTCATACATAAGCTTTGCGGGGCCATTTGAAAACATAACCTATAATAACATATAATAATGGCATGTCATTTTTGCATTTAAAATGGCCAGGGTGGTCAGGAAAATTTGTTCTGAAACCTGGAAAAGTCATGGAAGTTGAAAATGTCATCTCTTGGGGAACGCAGTAAATTCTGTCAGACTCAATATGTTTAATCGAATGCTTTGCGCTCAAATGAAGAGAATGCACGACGTTGCTGTATGAGCTTGATATCATTTATTTTGTTTGAGAAAAGTAAAATTGGACATCGTATTGTTAGCTCTCTGTGGGCTCTGGATTAGTCGCGCCTTGTGATCGTCTGTATTTTATTTTTACTCTGATTGCCAAAAATATCATGACAAGGGAGCGTCTAAATTTTTCACACTGGTAAAATGGCGAGCGACGTGCCTGTGCACATTTTCGGTTTTATCTTTGCGCGCTGAATTCAACGTTAATTTCATGGTGCATTTGTTGGTAAGTAGGATCGAATTTGTTAGTGCATGCTAATTCTAGCCGCCCGTAATTGTGGTGAGAACTTGTATGCAGCACTAACTCTGAGAGCAACTTGAAAAACCCAAACTGTAAACCTCATGCTTCCGAAATGCCAGGAATTTCACTTTTATGTACTATGGTCGGAATTTATTAAATAATAAACCATGTAATAACAACTTTTGTATACGCACTGCTCTACTTTTTTATTGCTTTTGTGAAAGCAGAAGCTAAATTTTATTTTGGACATTTTTATCTGCTTTTTGGCATTTTACACGTAGGCCTATTGCTGTTGAGTGTCTTATAGTGTGTGTAGGCGATATTGTAGTAATTTGACAAATGCAAAAAAAATATTTGAAATACTGTATTGTCCTGCCAAGTCGCCTTGGTATTCCATAAATCGTAACAAAATATTATAACAAGAACGGTAAGGCATATTGTGCCATATTCAAGTATTATGGTGAATAGTGTAACTGTTTCAGCCCAATTGAATGATTCTAGTGCAGATTGGGGCGGGGAAGTGCGCCATGAGAGAATTGGCAAATGGTCAGAACTTTTTTTTGTGTTTAGACTATGCTTGGGTGCAAAACGTCACATAAATTGTATTCCGCACGTGAGCTTTCCGTCTGTTTTTTGGCGTTTAGAGTATGCTATAGGTTCTGGTGCAAATTCCACAGGGTCAATCTATAATGCAAGTCTGCGCAGGAGGGCTGACATGTAGGTTATTGATGTTGTAAGGGAATGGGGTTGGCAGAATGTAGTTTGCCATCTGTTTTCGATCACAGCTGACCAGCTGAAAAATGCCATTCCTAATAAAGCAGTGACACTGTGTGATTTAAAGAAATGGACGCTAATTTCATTGTAGGAAAAATATGAACGTTCATTTACACGTAAATTGTTGACTTATGGCCTCGGGTTGGATATACAGGGTGAGGCATATGTCTGGGCCTCTCAAATATCTTCCATATGCCAACGATTAGATTAAATCTGCTTTGACAGTTGATTGGAAAGGGACGTGAGGATTGGTACCCAATAAGCGAGCTCCTGCAACGCATTCGCGCAATGCAGGACTGCATACAAGCGTAAAATAAATTGGCCAACTGTAGCTGAACAACTGATAAATAATTATCGCAAATGTACATATTACACAAATTTTAGAATGCTTTACAACTTCCTAATTCGACTTTTTGTCCTATCTTCACTTGTTAAAATTTTAGATTCGCACGCACCAAGAACGTGACGTGCATTTTCAGGCGCAAGATATTTGAAGATAGTTGAGACGCCTAGACATCGTTTAATCTGTGGGTCATTCAGATCGATAAGCCATACAAATTTCGTTTTATCAAATTATGTATCGCATCAAAGGTTCTTTATGAACAGCTAAGTATGATCTGGTGAAATACAAGCTTGTAAGATTAGTGCAATCAGATGTCAAAGTATTATATAAAAGAAATAATCATTTCGCGTTTACGCATAGATAAAAATGTTATAGTGTATTTGTCAGCACTTTTGTAACAATATTTTATATACTAAAACAGTGCTATATGGAAGAATTGATTTAATGTAGTGTCGTGTCATTGTGTTTTTAGTGCAATAGGAATTGAGTAGTATGTAAATAAATTCTTGAATTTGTTGCACACCTGCTTTACTGCCACACAGTGACACATGCAGACAACAGAGAAAAATGGCACCAAAACTTTGATTTAAATGTAGCTTATTATAATAAAGCTAACGGGATCAATACAACTTTACAGATGCTAAATTATTGAAATCTTGTGACACATTTTAATGCCCAAGCGTTTCATTTGTTTTCAGGGAAAGTCGAAACCTCCACCAGTTTCTAGATGCGTTTGGGTAAGCCATAAACCCCCACCCAGGAGGGGAGATTCCTGCGACGAAATCGTTAAACCACCCAAGTATCCCAGCAATCTAATTAGGACATCGAAGGTGACACTTCTGGATTTTGTCTTAACCACTCATCATGATTGTTCTGCAGTAATTGCAATTATCTTCCGTTTCTTGATTTCAGTATACATTATGGAATTTTATCCCAAAGAATTTATTTGAACAGTTTCGAAGATTAGCCAATTTTTATTTTCTCATTATCGCAATTATCCAGGTAAGTCAACTTGATTAAAGTGAAGGTGTTGCTGCTTTGAATCCAGACAAATCAGTATCCAATTATCGCCACTGATTTTCCTAGACTCTTGGCACGATCCCTAAGCATTAAGGTGATGATATTGAAATGCAATACATGTAGTTTTCAATATCATGAGAATGTAAATTATTGCGAATTTCAATCGTAAAAATGAGATCGCGTGGTTTTAGAAAAAAAATTGGGATAAAAATGTGATAATAGGTGTACAGGGTTAACCGGAAAACCCAGAAAAATCAGGAAAAATTGGTTACCTTTGAAAAAAAGGCGAAAATCAATAACAGATTTTAAGTAGCTAACTATTTTTTAGCACAAAAATTAAGAGATGACAAGCAATTATGTAAAAAAAAAACTAAAAACTAATCTAATTTTGCTGAACCTATAGTGGAAATTTTTGTTCTATTTCCTGTTCATACATGCATGCATGAATATTAAGTAATAAATTTAGCATTCCTTGCATAGACATGTCATATTTTTGCATTTTTAGTTGTCAGGGTGGTCAGGGTGGTCAGGGAAAGTTGTTTTAAAACCATTAAAAGGTAGGGAAAAGTCAGGGAAGTTTAAAGTTTATCTCTGGGTGAACCCTGTTGTAATCTAAAGTGTCTAAAGTGTCTAAAGCGATCTAAAGTTTGCATTTTTACTCATGAATTAAAATTCGGTTTACTTCAAAACCAAAGATGATACTCGTAGCTTACATACGTGTAACATGGTGTTACTTATGCACTTTCCAATAAATTGCTTTTGGGGGATTACTGAAAAATTATTAGTATGCTCAAATGTTCCACAGACGGATCAGGGTAATCTAGGGAACGAAGGTTCATTAATTAAATGAACGCCCGATCTCGTGATAACCCTGGTTTCAGGATGTGTGTTTAGATCGTCATCGTTTAGATAACTTTGTAGACTAATGCTTGCGTTTGAGAGACTACTTCATTCCTTCACCGTATTTAACACACAGCTGAATCGTTTAGATTGAAATTATAAGACAAACTTTCAGACTGACACTAATTGGTTTCCTAATACCTGGATAAAACTGGATAAAACCGCTTATTATGTTTTGACTATTGTGAGACTTTGGGTGGGCCACGGATCAGTAATCATTTATTGACTTTTAAGCGGATCTCTGTGATATCGTACTTTGTATTATTCAGGTTTTTCGAAACAACTGTTGCAAAAACCTTCAATCAAATGATTAATTTTCTTGGGAAGTTGCGTTGCTTTAGACAAGAATTGGTTGCGGGGTTTCACGGTTTATGGCCAACCTTCTAAATTTTAAACTCGTTGTCACTATAAAGAGCATATGAGAAGAACCGTCGCCGTAAAATAGTTGATTTATTATTTTATGACAAATTCTATGCGTAAAATGCATATTCTGGCAAATTTCTCAGGCTTCTGCTAGATGCATAAATTGTGCACTTGCCCTCGTTGTTATCGACAGAAAGCGTATTCAGGATTTCAATTCAACTCAGTACCCTACTGTCAGCAAATATGTCATGTGGGATGGGACTGAAATCTATTCGTACAATTTATTATGAAGTAACCACTTCATTTGAGTTGACAACAACATCATTAAATTGAATTCCTAATTGTACTAATATCCATTTACAGATGGTTTTGCCAAATAGTCCAGTCAGTCCAATGACAAGTGTGCTTCCCCTTATATTCGTAGTTCTAGTCACAGCTGTAAAACAAGTAAGTTGAGCATACGAACCATTTATGATTAGTTTTTTTTAATAGCTAATTAACATGTATTTTTCCACAAATTACACATTTAGTCTCTAGTTGGTTAAAAACTTGCATGCATTCCCTAATTTCGTACCATTTGTAGGGCTATGAAGATTTTTTACGGCACAAAAGTGATAATGTTGTAAATAATATGAAAGTTATTGTTATAAAGGACGGCAAAGAGAAGACTGTACATTCGAAAGACATTAAAGTAAGGCTCACCATTCAGACATTTCAAATAACGGATATTAGTAGACTTTGGCACATGTTTCATTATTTTTTTTAGGTAGGAGACATAGTTTTAGTCAAAATTAATAGCGAATTTCCATGCGATTTGGTTCTCCTGGCTTCAAAGGAAAACAGTGGTCAGTGTTATATAACTACAGCAAATCTGGATGGAGAAACAAACTTGAAGGTATATTATGTGCACAAGCATAAAGCTGGATTTCTGGACATATATGGTTTTGACTGTTGATCAGCTAGTGAATGACATGACATATTATTTGCAATGTGATTAGATTCACTCCTGCGTACCTGAGACCAAATCATTCAAAACTCCAGAGGAATTGGAAAGGTTACAAGCTGTGATTGACTGCGAATTACCAAATGCGGATTTGTACAGGTTCAAAGGTCGAATCACCGTTGATACTGATGATGGAGAGCGTGTGTGGTAATAATCAGAAATATTTTATTAAATAGTATTGGCTTCATTAATAAAGACAGCTTTCGATCATATAACTTTTTTCAAATGTCCATATAGCCCGTTAAATCATGAAAACGTATTGTTGAGGGGAACTAGTCTTAAAAATACAGCATACGTTTATGGTAATATCAACATTATTGTAATGAGAAAAAATAATAATCATGACTTTTACAGGCATGGCTGATTTGACATTTATTAATTTGATGAAATATGAATGTTTTCAGGTTGTGCAGTGTATACTGGTCAACAAACGAAAATGGCAATGAATTCTAAGTTAACATCAAATAAGTTCTCCACAATTGAAAGGTAGATAATTGTTTAGTCATAGGATCTCCAATTTAGAATTTATATTCGTAAAATAATTTCTATATTACTGCATTGACAACTTGCAAATTTTCATTTTCAGGTCAATGAATATTTATTTGATTATGTTTTTGATGCTGTTGATTGTGGAGGTTGCACTATGTGCTGCCCTTCAGTATGGCTACCACAGTAACTCCACAGCATCTGTACCTTGGTATATATACATTCCAACTGAAGATAATTCTGGGGTAAGTACAATCGTAAATTCCCACAAATATTTGTCAAAGGTGTGACTGAAGTATTCAGCTTTCTAAAAAATTATTTAAACGTGTTCCCAGATATGGCATGTGCTGGAAAACGTGCTATCTTACATAGTACTGCTAAATTATACCATTCCAATATCGATGTATGTCACGATAGGTAAGTGGCATGGACGTGGGCGAACACTGTTTAATACAAACCAGTTTCCCTGTGCAATTTTACTTATTTCATTTTTCGTTTAAGAACTGCAAAAGTTTTTTGGCTCTCTTTTCTTTGGTTGGGATATCGAACTCTATGATGAAAAAACAGACCAATGTGCCAGGTGCAATACTTCAGATCTCAATGAAGAGCTTGGGCAGGTAATTCATCAAAATGTTCAATTGATGTAGGCCAAAAATGTCGCATATGCTTTCAAATGCTGACTTTGAGGTTATTTTGTATTAATAGCAATATTTGCGTTTTAGGTGCAATATCTATTTACTGATAAGACTGGAACCCTCACTGAAAACGATATGCAATTTCGTCGATGCTCAATCAATGCTGTGCGCTATATCGAACATGGCAACGCCCTCTGTCAATTTCAAGGAGAAGACGTAATCCCAGAACCAGTAGAAAACTTCGATGTTAGTAAATGTTATTTACTAGCATTAGTAAAATAGCATAAACTACTTACAGTATATGCCCTACTCCAAATGTGCACATAATTTTGATAGTTTTTGACTCTACTTGTCTACCTGCCCCCAAACGCCAGGCAATCACTGTAAGCATACGTGCCGTTAGGAGAAGCCCACTTTTTTTTTAGCTGGAGAGGGCACACTGTATGTCATAGAACACCCGTAAAGTGTAATGTTAACTAAAATTGCATTTACAGGATGACGTCAATAACTTCTTTTTGGCACTGGCCATGTGCCACACAGCCCAGGTTACCCCCAGAGTTAGTCGAAATGGTTCCATTAATCCTGGATTTGTCAGCGATAGTGATGACCCTGATGCTGCATCACTTTCCAGTGCGTCAAGTGGAGGCTCTGGACCTACATTACCGGAATATCAGGCGTCATCTCCTGATGAAAAAGCACTTCTGGAGGCCTGCAGGAGGTAATGTTTCAGAACTTTCATTTGTTTTACAAGAATTGGTTTAATAAATCAATTTCGCTGTTTCGAAACAAAAATTACTTTAAAATGTATGGCATGCTTAGTACTGTTGCTTGAAAAGGTTCTCGAAATTGCATGAACATAGGCTCGTGAAACCATGAAATGTCACTAATTGAGGAATTTTTATGGAAGTTGTTGTGTAATTTTAATAATCAGCATGGCGCCATAGGCGAAACTTTTTGAAAAAAAGATGCTAACAGAAATATTGAGTATTAAGTACATTTTTTAAACGTTTTCTTTAATACTGAAGAAAATTTGTTTTTCACAACGCATTTTAGCAATAATTTGAAAGTTCGGCCAAAATAACATCGGTTTGTCATTATTATTTTATAAAACTTATGTTTATAATCATTTTGGATAATTTATTAATTTTGGGAATGGGTCGAATGATTATTTTAGATTTGGAATAATTTTCCGTGGCATCGACGAGTATGATTACCGCATCACCTTTAGAGGTACAAAGCAAGTTTATAAACTACTACACGTTCTGGAATTTGACTCTGATCGGAAATGCATGTCGGTGATTGTGCAAAAACCAGATGGTGAATATTATTGCCATTCAACTTTGTAAATTTTTTTTGTAACGTTACATTAAAGTTTATAATTACGAATTAAATTGTAGGGAAGATTTTCCTGTACTGCAAGGGTGCAGAGACAGCAGTACTACCACGTGCTGATGGTGGACCAAGTGATGAAACTTTAGCTCATGTCAACGAATATGCAATGGTGAGACTGGCATTATGCCATTTCATTGTTCATTTTAGAATTGATTTTAAATATTGTTGCGTTGGCATTTCAAAATGTAATTTTTAATTTTAATGGCTGCCTTGTAGGAACTAAACAGTAGGTACATTTAGTTACATTCTAAATTTTTTAAACCAAATGTTACATATCTTTGCTTCATATTTCGATCGCTAGCATTTTTTTTAAATAAATTCTTTGTTGTCGTAAATATTTTAATTGAAAAAATGGTTGTTAACATGCTCATACAGGTAGTTCTGAGGCACACGACAGTTTATCACTAAATGTATATAAATATATGCAATGAAAGTTGTAGTTGAAAATTGCATACATTTATGAAATATTCTTAAAATTAAAATGCATTTGTTCATTTTTAATTAGCTTGGACTTAGAACATTGGTAGTTGGCGAACGAGAACTTAGCCACATGGAATATGATGAATTTGAAAAAGACATGAGGAAAGCCAGGGCCTCCCTCGAAGACAGAGATAAGGAGGTAAGGATTTTCAAATGCTACACAACCCAACTTTCTTGGTGGTGATCAAAAGTGAATTAAAAGTTACTCAAAAAGTTACACTTTGCTCGAAAAAGCGCCCCTTAACACGTTTAATAAATTTGATTTTGTCAGGTGGCAGTAGTATTTGAAACAGTTGAGAAAAACTTGACTATCCTTGGCGCAACAGGAGTAGAAGATAGACTCCAAGATGGTGTTCCTGAAACATTACAGGCCTTGAGGGAAGCTGGCATCAAAGTGAGCATCTCTAGATTATTATTTTTGCCTTGCCATTCCAAAATTAAACACTATTCCAATTCCTTTGGAGCAGATTTGGATGCTGACTGGAGACAAAGAAGAAACTGCGGTGAATATTAGTTACTCATGTGGTCATTTTAATCACGACATGGTTCTTTTGCCTGCAACACAACAGAGAGATGAGGAGACTGCCAAAATGACTTTGAACAATTTGAAAACTAGGTATTAATTTTTATCAACATACACCATGAAGCAAATTAGATTTTGTTAGAAACGCAAATTAGAAATGTTATAAACAGAAGTTTTGATTAACAGGATGCAAGAAGATGTGGACTGTGGCCGAGACACCGATTTCGCTTTGGTTGTTGACGGCAGCAGCTTAGCATATATTTTTCGATTGGAATTTGAGTATTTGGAATTATTTCGGGATATTTGCTCCAGATGCAAAGCTGTGGTGTGTTGCCGAATGACACCCATTCAGAAGGCCACAGTAAGATGATTAATCAAACTATCCATATAGTTCCTTAAAATTGGGATCTTGTCAGCATTTCAAGTGATGTTTCTATTTCTTGAATAGATCGTGAGGCTTATTAAAAAATCTGTGACACGACCCACAACTGCTGCCATTGGTGATGGCGCGAATGACGTTAGCATGATTCAAGAAGCCCACGTTGGATTAGGTGGGTTTGGTTATTTGCTGATGGCATACAATTTGAAAGCTGTTTTTTGTACAAAGTGTTGAAATTATTGTTCAAAATATTGATTTTTGAATGTAGGCGTCATGGGCAAGGAAGGTCGACAGGCTGTGCGGTGTAGTGACTTTGCATTTGCCAGGTTCCGATTCCTAAAACGTGTACTTTTGGTGCATGGCCATTTTTATTACGTGAGGGTAGCCATGCTTGTGCAGTATTCCTTTTATAAGGTATATTAATATTTCCCAAAAAGTTCTAAAATTCAAAATTTCCAGAGTTTGCATTTATTCTCTTCTTTGATTCGCAGAACTTGGCATTTATCACACCACAGCTGTATTATGTGTTTTATGCATGGTTTTCTCCTCAGGTAAAATTCAAACGAAATTGTGATTGCAGTGAAAACAAATTCAGAATATTTTAAATTTGACATTTTCTTTCTGTTTGCAGCCATTGTACGATGGCATGTTTTTAACGTTTTTTAACATCATTTTTACTTCGGCTCCAATTTTGATCTATGGACTGTTCGAGCAAAACATTAGTCAAGACAAACTTATGGACCAGCCAGAATTGTACAAGTGCGTGCCGTTGTGCTTTTCATGTTAATTTGACGTAATCCTGAATCCCATAATTTAACGTCTTAATAATATTTTTAGGACCATAGCAAATAATTCATTGCTGTCAGCATTACAGTTTACGAAATGGACTCTCCTTGGTAAATGTTTTTTCACCGATTCTAAATTCTCCTCCTCGTTCATTGGGTTTTAACAGCTTTTATGTTTATAGGGTTTTGGCATTCCATTGTTTTCTTTTTTGGTGGACTGCTTTTATTTAATAATGACGTGTTATCATCTTTTGGCTGGGTGCGTTAATACTTGGAGTTTACTCAATTATTTTCTGCAATTTAAAACTAATCATTTGTCAAATATGCAGTGCCTTTTGAGAAATTTAACTAATATCGATTTGATTTTGTTTTAGACATTTGACCTCTGGTGTATGGGCACCCTTGTATTTCATGTCTGTGTGATTACAATTAACTTAAAGGTAAAGCATTTTTAATACACCTTCATGCATATTATGGGGTGAGATTTGTAGGCTGATATCCTGCAGGGATTTATAATTTTAACCAGGAAAAATATTTATTATAGCTGCGTGACTAACTTGTGTTGTATTTTCTTAATTTCAGCTCTGTCTTGAAACACGATATTACAGTGGGATATTCTTCTTTTCTATCGCATTATCTATACTTGGCTTTATGGGATTTTCCTTAATCTACTGTTCCACCACGCTATGGTAAACTATTATTTTTGTAAAAGTGCTAATTTTTCACGATTTGCATATTATTGATAATGTAAGTGTGAAATGTTTTTAGGCGAGCCTTTGCTGGTGGAACAGGGATGCTGTGGGTATATTTCCAGCTCATGTGTTCCGGTTCATTCTGGTTCTGTTCCTTCTTGATGACGATTGCTGCACTTGTACCTGATGTTACCGTCGATATATTTGTCATGTATTTCAAGGCGATAAAGGATGGCTACAAGAAAGTAAGATAATGAGTCTCAAAATGTTTACTAACTGTATCTTTTTTGTTATGTGTTTTCTGAAGTCTTTTTTTTTTTTTTTTTGTTTCTAATGCAATTTTTTGTTATTTTGTTTTCTTTAGAAATTCACCTCCACACCCCTAAGCAATAACACCATTCTTCCTACTAACAACAACAACACGATTAATGAATTTTCAACTCGAATTTCCCGCAGGTTCAAACATAAATCGAATGTAATGTCAGATTCACAAGAATACATAATCGAGACCACGAAAATTTAGAAAAATAATGACAGATTACGCATATATGAGTCCGAGGTAGGTTTTCTTATTGCTCTCTGAAAAACCTTTACATGTAATGCCAAAGACAAATTGCATCTCTTTTAATTGCATTTGAAAGCATTCCCTTAAAGGGATTGTTTGCATAGTTTTATATGGATGCCAGAAATTTAGAAATTTGAAACTTGCTACATAACAAGTTTTAAGTGAAGGATTAAAAAAAAAAAATATATATATATATATATATATATATATTGAATGAAAAACAACATAGGAATCATGTAATCAATAAAACTGTTTTTGAGAAAAGTCTCACATGTAACTGTTGTACCAGAATGTACATTGGAAGCATGCAATTTTGAAATTGAATTGCTGAGTGATTTCAAGTTTTAAATGTTAAATTTTATTGAGTAATAACGTATGCCTTTTTTTGATTATTTAGCCAGTATTTCTGATTTGGGAATTGTGCGAGAATACCTGAGTGACTACATTGCACATTTCTCCTGACCTTCCAGAGGAAGATCGGCTGTTCCAAACTATTCGAAGTGCTAAACAAAACGCATTTGCAGTCAAACCGATGTCAGTCATTTGTTGCTGAATTTTTATTCGATTTGGAAATTTTGGTGGTACATTATACTTTGGAGTAACATTATCAAAGCTGCCATCGCTCAGGGTAATTAATGCAAATTAACACTTCTGTGATTTTGTAAATTTTCCAGTGTTGCACCAGATTTTATCATAAGTGTCATGTGGCAAATTTTAACTGTATCTGCCATGTCCTTAACGTTTTGTACAGTATTCTTTTTCAACCTTTCTGGTACTTAAAATTTGCCAATATGTCGACCTAGCTTAAGAAAGGAAAGAGTTCAATTACTTTTATTGGAGTTATTTATTTTGAATATTTTTATTTATCTATTTAGTTTCTTTATTTATGACATTGTGCTGGTCATTAACCAGTACGATGCATGTCAGAATGTTTTCTGTTTTTTAAAAGTGTTCTTCCTTTATTTTACATTTTGCCAGTTTTAATTATGAATCTACTTGGAAGTATCACCCCTATGACTGTTAGAACTTTCTGATTATTTTTAAAATGAATGACTTTTACTGGAGTTGTTCCTTTTGTACTTATCATTATTTGCAAAGTTCCTCAGATGACCAAAACGCAACAAGAATTTTGTGAATTACTTGGTTGAATACAATTTGCTTCGTCAATTTAAAATGATTTTTCAATTAAATTCCAGTTTTAGGTTTCTATTTGACAGTTTCGCTAATACAAGCTAAAATTATCCTGTCTGTGCTTTCGCAAAAATATTTAGTGGAACTATCAGATTTTCATTTTGCTCATATTTCGTATAGTAAGACGATTAGCATGCCAGGAATTATCATACAGGCAGCACCCATAATTTAGTAAAATTATGGTTTGCAGTCAGACGTTTGTTTATGAAAGATAACTTGTTGTCTATAGGTCTTGTCTTTTACAGGCTACAGTACATAAAATTCTAATGCTTACTTTGCTTTTGAAGTTTTCAAATGTTTTGAAATGTTTTTTGATTATTGATTTACATGCAACTTTAGTCTTAGAGGTACAAAATTCCATGATTTGTTGGAATCTAGTATTCATCCTCTGTGGGTGGGCTTCATTAGTCATTGATGCTGACCTTACTATTCACCTTTATTTTTCTCCATTTTTTCTGTGTTTCCATTCCATACACATGCGTGATCAAAGTCAGTTTTTCAAATCCCAAATTACCCTAGCATCCATTTCAAGTGAATTGAAGTGATATATCCAAACTTGGCAAAAAAAGTAAGAGCGTTGTCTTCAATTTGCCAAATTTCATCTGTAAAGTAAGACTGTGTGAAGTACTTGGCGGTGCCATATTGGGACTGTAGTAATTGCTTTGCAATAAATTCTTTTGTTTATAGATTGTAGTTTTGTAACAGATATGGTAATAGCAAGCGGCCTGCAATACTGGGTTCAGTAGTCATGATATACTAAGCAACAAACCCTTAGCACAGGAACTAAGTGCTATTACTCCCAGAGGACGTGATGAGAAATACAGGTAAAATAATTGTAATTAGACCACTTTTAAGAGGTGAGAAATATAGGTTTGTTTGTTTGTTTGTGGAATTTTTAACGTTGGCCTATGTTCGCACCTATTGGGCCCGTCACCAACGCCAGGGGGCAGACCGTCCACCTGGAAATTTAACCGCAGGGAGGAATACGCCCCCCTGAGGGATCTTTA
>JAQGAF010003907.1:0-15858 GCA_034687865.1 Kryphioiulus occultus
GTATGTACGAGTGGTCTGTTTGAGGCTAGAAATTCAAGATGCTACAAATTAGATGAAAGGAATTAGATGCATCATTTAGTCTTGATTCAGTGACAAGACAATTAGACACAAACGCATCTGAACTTTAGATGTTTTGATTTGCAGGGTAGCGATCATAACCCCAGCAATATTTATCAGAAACTGTACAAATCACCAAATTAACATGTTAATCCTTGGAACCATTGGAACGCACTGACCTGCAGCATTTTCCAGAAAAGTAGGGCTCTAAATGTCATAATGTAGGCCTACACCATAAACTAAATGGTATAAACCAATCTACACACATTGGTGTATATTTTGGCCATTCACTTACTAACCAATTCGGCAACACCCTGTACATGAACAAGCATTTGTTATTCCATTTAAACATTTTGTTGCTTATAAAATAACGAATATTTTGCCTTAACTGGATAAATAGACTTTGATAAGTGGTTTTTGCGTAACTAATGACTTTCTGACAAGCGGTTCTTTTGGACTGGAGGGAAATTGAATTTGAACGCCATATTGGCAACGATTAAACTAAATTATGTATTTACCTGTGTTGCCAGTGGCAGGATGGTCGCAAAGGCTGTTCACCAAATTCTTACAATGTGAAATAAGGAGAAGAAGGCAAAATAGTTGCTTTTCGACGTGCATATTGACAGTTGCGTCTCAAAAATTTTGCCTTCCAAAACATCTAATGATCAAGCAGGATATCACTAAATAGTGGATGGATGAACGTCATTTCCTGCGATAAAGTTGATTCTTAGAAGCGATGTTTATTCTATCATTATTTTGGATTGGTGAAAATATAGGTTACCCATAATTAATCCACATCCTGCAGCATTTATTATTTTCATTTCACTGCTTCTAAATCGTGGAGACAAGTTTCAAAATCATTGTCTGAAAAATGTGCATATATAGTTTTATTCATCCATCTTTTAAATGGGCAACGAGGCCCTAATAATTTTACTTGTTGATGAACCTGTCTCTGCGGCATTTTGTGTAGACTCCTGCAACTCCTTAGGTATCACGTCCACTACTGGATACTGGAGAAACAAGTAATTATTCTAATTGGGATCGAACAATTAAACTTTTAAATGCTCATTCATTATATAGAATATATTGTAATTTTATTTCCCCACCCTATATCAGATTCAGGATATTTGACATATCTTAGTGATATACAGGAGTGCTTATAAAATTAGTAAAATATTCCAGTGTGAGTATCACCAACTACATGTGATAATGTCTCTTAATTCTTCTACAGTTAATGTGAAGTTTGTACTGTATGCTACAGTGAGTGCAGTTACATGAAAAAGAAAAGAACATGAATGCAAAGTTTCCATTATTTTCTCATGATGATTTTTCATTTCGTCGAAGTTAAAATTCTGATTTATTCTATGATTAATTTATAGTGACTGGTTTTGATTTTCCAAGTAGGCCTACGTAATGGCCTCAATGAGCTTGGGCAAAGCTACTGTTTGAGAATCTGCTTATGTTTTCACGATGCCCAAAAGCACTTTCTTGTAATCGCCACTGGTTTCGTGCTGATAAAGAGAAAGTTTACAGATAAGAAGACAATGTTCGAAATTATAAACACGAAAACAGACTGCAACCCTGCCAGAACTCACAGAAATGACTGCATGCAGGCTTTTCTTGTAGATCTTTTCGTATTCTTCCTTGATTTGCTTCAGATCGATTTCCGATCGGGATACGATCAGCCTAATCAAGTTGTGGTCATGCGTGCCCAAACCCTATTATGAAAAAATAGATATTTCCGATATTAATAGAAATCGTTGTAATATGAATGATTTAAATTTCTCGTTTTATTTACCCTGATGCTCCTATATATTTCCTCGACAAAGTAGGCTTCCTTATTTCGAACGCACTTAACTGCGAATTGAAATAACTATTTTTGGTATATTTCTATTGTATCATTATTCTCATTCAGCATCAAATATGTCACTGTCAGATGATTGTGTCTTTTAATTGTTACACTTAATCTACTTGATTCTAAATTTATGTACTATAAATCTGCTTATGATAAACATACAAGCAATTTTTTTGAAAATCTAGGTGAATTATGCCATTTTATCGTAAACTGGTGTTGCTAAATTGGAAATTGGATCGTTTCGATACAATATGAAATGCAAAAACATACCTATGGTTTGCATTGCATCTAACAGAGCCCCAGAGAACTCCCTCTTCAAAGCTTCTTCGAATGGATGGTTAGCCAGTTTTTCGTATTCGTGAAAAACGCAGCGCAGTTGAGGATAGCTTTCAGATACTAGAATACTAGTGAAAACGGACTCGTCAGTTCCCCACTGCTTTTCCCCAGCTTTGTATAACGCCTGAAATGCAGAATGATAAAGTAGGTTCCATTACAAATATGAAATCTGGCAAAATCGTTTGTTGAACCATCCCAGCATTTTTTAACTCCACTATGGCTTATCATTTTCATTTACCTCAGCATCTTTCTCTGCCTTCTCATTAGACACTTCATGATCCTCGGATCTTTTTCCCTAAAATGCAGAATAGTTATTTATTATTATATTATGACCAGGCACTCAGCCTAAGGCAGGCTGGGAATATTGCTGGTAATAATCCCAGGCCAGATGGGAAATAAAGGTGTTGCATTTCAAATGCCAGAGGCCAAAATTTAAGAAAATCTTGACCGCAAATGATGGATTCTAGCTCACAATTCCAAACAAAATGAGTAAAATGGTGTTAATACTACAGGGAATTTAGTAGTCAAAGTTTTTGAAAAACTATCTAAAATAATGGATTTTTTGTGCATTTTTTAAAAACATTTTTAGGAAATATTAATACCAACTGGAATACTGAAGATATTTATTTCGAAAGCATAAATCGAAAATACTGCATTTTGGTGGAGTTTTTCGCCTTTTGAAATTTAATTTTTTAATAATAATAATAGAAAACGCCGTAGCTAAATAATTTTTTAAAAATTACATCTATACTGTAATTTACATCAATACTAATGTACAGCAACACTACATGTAATTAATATTTAGGAACACCATAGGTGAAGTTGTAAAAAAATTATAAGGGATAATGGATTGGAGGTGTTTATGAGTAACGAGGGGGATCCTGATGGCAACTTTTTTTAGAAGCAGATTATCAATTAAAATGCATTTTAGTGTATTTTTAATTTGAAAGATGAAGAAATATTATAGATGATGACAGTGCCAAAGGTGAAATTTTTCACAAATGTAGATCACAAAGGATGAATTTTCAACCAAAACTTCAAATAATGGGCATTTGTTTGGTAATATATGGAACACCTTGGATCTGTCCACACTTTTTCGAAATGTTGGATGGTACAAATGGTTTGGTAACTTTTTCTACTTTAGAAATTTTCAAAATTATTAGTAGTGCCGGATATGCCAAAGGCAAACTATTTAAGCAAATTAGATCCATATGAAAGTGACGAGATACGTCATAGGTGAATTAAAAAAAACGAATGATACTCAGATGGGATTTTTTTTTTTTTGAAAAACCAAATTCATTCCAGTGGATTTTAATTGCATATACTTCGAGGTATTACTGATAATGATAAATTTTTGATAACGCCTTCAGCAGTAAAAACGAAATGTAACTCATCAATGTGGAAATCAGTATTATACACATGTATGGACAATAATAATAAGTAGAACAGTAGATCATTTTATTCTGCGGGGTTTCGACCAGTGCCTGATGAAGACGTTTATTTGGTGGAACCATCGAGAAATAAAATTAACTGATTGCTGCTTATTATAGCATTCTTTAATTTTTCTTTTGTAATATTAGAAATACCAGGTTATATAATGCCCATTGTAGGCACATTGGCGCACCTGACCCCTCCAGGCCTTAACCCAATATAACACATCCATTTATAATCTTAGTTAAAGCCATCTTCATAACTCACCATATCAATGCGGACAAGAAGGTTTTCCAGGTAGCTAGATGTGTCACCTTTGATGTCGTTTTCCAACGGTCGTCCGAAGGCTGCATTAAGAGAATTTGTTATATTGGAGAAGGTTTAACTTCACCAGATAGTGAAATGAATGCTCAAATATTAAGAATATTTCAGCTTTTGGGGCACCTTCATTGTATGCTTCATTGATCTCGTGAATTTCTTTGTTGGTGGCTGTGCATAAGATTCCAATGAGGGTTTTCTCTTTGGTTCCTGCACCCTTCATCGCCTTCTGCAAGGTTTCGGCCAAAAGCATTGGTGTGGTTTTCATCATGGCAACAATTGTATTTTCAAAGTCCCCTGCAAGCTCCTTTTTCAGGGTGCTGATCAAATCCTGAACATATCACAAAGGCATTATTCTATGTCTGTATCTCATACGTCATACTCCTAATGCTTGTCATTGAAAACGCTGTCTACCTTTCCAAACATTGAATGATATTCCTTGGCAATTTCAACCCGCTGAACGCTGGACCTGTTGGTTAATAAGTCAATAATGACTTTCTCGTTTGTTCCTGGTAATAAGCATTAAGAATTAAAATCCTGACAATTTGTGATAATTATTCCAATGATCATTTTTCATATTTATCATACCAAACCCTTTCATGGCCTTCATCAAGGCTTCGGCATCCACCTTGGGTTCGAAGGGGTGGTGGGGCTTGATTGTTCCTTCATCCTGTATGAAATAAGAATATTTTAGAAATATCACTGATTTTTGTTTGGAAACGAAACAGGCCCTATATAATTTGCTTTGTATGGGCGCTGCATGATGAAAACGAATTTTCATGTACTAGCTTATTCAAGTACTTTGGCATTCAAGATGGCGGATAGTGGTCATTATATCGAGAAGCTGGCAAGCATAAACTGGTTCATGTTGAACATGCACAAAAAATATTTTAAGTAACTTTTGATTTTTCTGTTGTTTTCTTTGGGATTGTTAACGGAAGCGGATTTGTGTCCAGATCAACGTCCATTGCTATATCTTGCCCAAAACAGCCGTTCAAAGGGTCTTCATAGGTGGTTATAACTGCATGGGATGGGGTGTCCACCAAGTGCTGAATCAGCATACAGTGCATTTGTTAATACAAATTTGTGTTAATCCACCCTTTGTCAACAAGCTTTGCAAAATTAATCGCATTTGGCTTTTTCATAAATATAATTTCATACGACTAAAATGTATAATTCGTATCTTATTAAATGACAATTTCGTTAAATCCGAAATTTATTGGCCGATGATAAATTGATAATGTAATCACTCAGGGTGATGTTTAAAAAATGACGAATTAATGTTGATGGGGTGGGGGCTCCGGTATTCTCAATTTTTTGACGATATATCGTAATACGGTACCAGAACGTTATGCTCTAGTCTAGCATTTTGCTTTCCGTAAATTAGGTGACATTCAAATATTATGACATATGCAGCACAGGTCATATATGGACGTTTTTTTTGATTTTCAGACCCTTTCTCCATATAGAGCATTCATCATCTGACTCATCCACCGCAATAATGACGCAATAATTTGGCGAAAACATTTAACATTCACACACAAAAGTAAGTTTTCAAAGGAAAAACGCGTAGACGAAATTTTTTGGAAAACTGGATGCCAAATGATGGATTTCAACCAAATGTTTTATCAAACAGCAAAGATGACGTCATCGTTCACGCATCCAAATGTGAGGTACAGCATGGGATGTTCCTAAATTTTAGCACGGTAAAACGTAGTTTTTCAATGAATACCACACCTTTGTACTTCGATCCACTGTTTTTTTTTACAGATTGCGCTTGCTCGCCTATTGAACTGATATCTGGGGCATTGACGCCATGTTTACCAATTCAATTTACACCAAAGAAACGAGATTATCGTCTAATAAATAAACGACGCGACGATAAGATATCAGTTTTTGATTACTCAGGTAACACCTACGTCTGGCCATCCGCCCAATCCCTATTCCAAGTACCAATAGGGCATCATGACAAATGGCGTTATATAAATATCCATAGCCTATTGTCCATACTCATCATACTGTGTGCTATTCGGGGCCATGAAAAATGATAAAGACAATGGTAGTTTATCGTTTACCAAATGAAACATACATGTACAGTAATTTAGAAAAATGACTGACACTAGGCATTCTTTACAGAAAATAATTTTTCTTATATCAAAATACAGGTGGCCAGCCTAAATGCGTTACTCTTTGAAAATACACTTACTTCACACTGTAAACTAAAGGCTTTAAATTCTGCTGCCTATACACATTGGTGTGTTGACTGGTTTTACCATCTAAAATGTTTAAATTGCGCGGCGCCAAATTTAAATCGTCTTACTTGTATATCTTTGCAAATATACTTTTACAAATCGGTTATCAAACGAACAATAATGTGGTACAAACTGCACATTAAACAATTTTTTTCGTTAAAGCAGGCATTCGTTCATCACTTAGAACTTCATCGTTCTTAGAACACATGAATTGTGAAAGGCCATATCATAAATGTTGTATTTCGTAAGTGTCCAAGATCAAATTATCTGAGTGTAAAATGAATGGTGGTGTGAGATATATGTATATTTAATTTGAATTAATATGGGAGTCTGGACTCCCTCGTATAGTAAGAAATAGGATGAAATATTTTAAAGTACACAAACCTTATGTTCCATTTTCACCAAAAAATAAGGCTGCTGACTAAGGTGCCACCGGAAACATACACACAAGGACTAATGAAATCGTGATCTAAACTTCGTATATTATATATATGACGTACCTATCTATGCGCTACACCTAATGCATGGTAAATACAGAGAAGTCGAATGGAACGCCCTCTCACGGTTTTTTAGAAAGCTTTTCTATGAATCATTTTTCCGATTATCTCCTTTACATGTGCATAGATATGATAAGGTATCTTCATTTTTCATACGTAAATATTTTTATCTAGAGACCGTGCTTTACTTGCCATAGATTGCTATAAACATAAACTAACCACAGTCTTAAACCGGTAGAAAGGAAGGGCTACAGTTTGTTCATCAAGTAAAAATACTCATGATTTGGAATTGTCATTTTGACCTGGAATATCCGTTGTTTTATAAATCCGTTTCCATGGTGATTACAAATAGACTTACTGTATTCGAGTTGATGTCATTAGAGAAAAAATAATTAGACCAGCATATCATGATTGGGGACATATACCAGTTAGAGTAAATATTTGTTTTACCCTCATTTGGAATTGATTCAGATTATTTGCAATGGTCGTTGTATTTTATAGGCATTTTTATAAATGAACAACGAACCAACGATTTGATGACATTTGCTATTTTGGCAAGGTCCTTGACATTTCAGATAGTCTTACTGGCTGTTTTAAAAGTAAATTATTTTGGTCTAATTTTGTAAAGATTGAACTGTTGATGAACTGTTAAATTGTTCTTTAAGTTTGCTGCATTTTAATGGATAAACAAGGTGCATCATATTGCGCTTGAAAATGTCCATTTGAGTTCCCTAATATGGTGAGTTTAGCTACAAATTACTGTTTTTGTCCACAATTTCCATCCAAATTGAATAATTGAAGATTTTCCCGTCTTAGACGGGCTCAAATTCCTATAAGAATTGTTAGCTAAAATAATTTGTTGAATATCAATTTTTAATTCATTGGTTAAAAGTTTTTATCAGTCGATGTAGACGTTTTCAAGCAGCGAATTAAAATTTCGTTTTTCTTAAACACTAGAACTAACACACATGCTGGGTTACCTAAGGTTATGTCAGGTGATAGATTAGGTGTTAAATTTGGCGCTTCATGGCATCATCAGCGACTGTAGCACCAGTTTGACGAAGTGGCGAAAAAAATCGTCATAGCAATATTGGATGTTTTACACCTTGACGATTTTCAGTAAATATAATTATATCCTTTGCTCATTTCTTTACTTCTACTTATCATTTACAAGACAATTTAGCATTTCAAAACGCGGCGCATTGTATGTTCTTTACATTAAAAAATTCAATGCGATCTAAGAAAAATTTCGCGGTAGGCCTGTTTTAGAAATAAAAGTGAAGTTGAGCGACTTCAGTATTACTGCAGTAAATTCAATTCAAAAGCCCGTTTGTGCTACATGCATGTATTTCTGCAGGATTTTTGAACTGGCTTATACCAGTACTTCAAAGTTTGCTGCAGTAAAACTAGTGTTATTCTACAGTAAAACTTCATTTATAACTATTGTTATAACTGCAGTTTTGCAATTAGCTTTTATCAATTAGTTTCTGCAGTTTAAATTATACCACTGGGATGTGCGACTTAAACTGCAGTATTTTCAATGTTTAAAACTACAAAAATACTGCAGTTAATACCACTCTAAAACTGCAGTATTTTTGAAGTCGAAAAACTACATAAAAACTGCAGATCTTCTAATTGCAAAAACTGCAGTTATAACTGTATTTTTACTGCACAATACTTTGAAATATACCTCTTCAAAAATACTTGCATGTGCGATTTAAACTGCAGTATTTTCAAAGTTTAAAACTACAAAACTACTGCAGTTAATATAATGACAGTGTTCCAATTTCATGACAATGATTCTAGACTATGCATTCTAGAATACGCTCTTATCTGCAGTTTTAGATTTTCTTATCCTTTTTTTTTCTTCAAGTTTTGTGCTAATATGCAGTCTAGCATTGGATTAATTACAATTCAAGTGAATTTTTCCAAGTTACAGTGAAACCTCTCTATTTGGGACACCTATGGTGCAATCTGATAGTGTTTCATTTAGCGAGGTGTCCCAGTTAGAGAGTTTACCAAGTTTTTGACAACTAGAAGAGCAGGTACATGTATGGTCCCATTGCTCTGTCAGTCAAAGTCACGCAAAAGCCATACATACACTGAACATCAGGTTCAATTTGTCTGACCACAACATTTTCTTTGATTTTGAGTGTATTTCTAAACTGGTGGGAAAGTCAACACCATTCAGTTGGTGTGTTATCATACGACCATGGCACGTTTGAAGGGGCTATCTCCAGAAGGGTGGGAAAATACTACCGACCAAGAAAAAGCAATTTAGTCAGCGTGAAATATCATGTAGTTCGCAAGGTTTCTTATCCCTAGCATGGGCAGCAACATATTGGGAACAAAAGAGGCTTCAGCCCAATGGATGCAGGGCCTTAATCCACCCCCTGGGAGATGGAGGTCCAAGCCTAGTCATCCTTGTGTCCTTTATGTGTGCCACTGCACGCTAGCAACCTGATTTGCCATTTTGGCCAAAAATCAAACCACTAAAGATGGTTTTCCTCGTTGGCAGTGCATGAGACACTGTTTCACTTTCGAGTTAGTTGGTGACACACTTACAGGGGTTACACGTAATGTTAACACTATGGCACACGTTTGGTGCAAAGAAAAACTGTTCCACATGATGGGGTGGCACACTTATAGAGGTGTCCCACATGAGGAGTTTTACTGTACCAAAATTAGCTACATTGAAGCGACAAGTTTTTTAAAAAAGCACCCTTATGTAGGGCTTGTTTAAATTGAACTTTGATCTTAGTTTTATCGGAATAGCTGGCATCCACTTAATTATCGTCAATTATCTTTTAAATCATAACTGTGAACCTTTGCTGTCAAACAATGAGCAAATAAGATTAGAAATTCTGTTATCAGTGGCGTTATTTCGTCAATTTTTGTAATCTTCGGATATATTTTCACAGCACCCAATTATCGGATATCATCAAAAATAATTATGCACTGCATTTAAAATATCTTTCATGAATAACTTTCTAGACGAATTAATAAATACATTGCAAAAGCATGCGTGGTGCAAACAAGGTGGTGCAAAACGATGGTTAAAACGTTAAGTGATATAATTTATTAAATCATCTGGCAATGAGCTTAATATGTGTACTCTGAGCCTATGCTGTATGGATAATTATATTTTTGTCTGCAGAGTTCAGAAGATTTGAAATTTTAAAGGGAGGTGTTTGCTTAGAGGGTGGAGTGCAAATTCAAGAAAAACGGATGTAATGCAAGAATCGAGCTGGGTATTTCCTTGGTATGCCAGAATTATATTTAGTAGTTAAAAAATTGTGATATTTGGCCACATGACCACCCTGAACAGTACTGCGTATTCATGATGTTCAATATGTCAAATAACGAAAAATACTGTTTTTTTCAATCAGAAGCATGCTAATAAATATTAATTTGCAACTGATAATCTTTTGCCGAAATTATACAAGCCAAATCCAACAGCTGGGGCTCTTGAAAAGGTTAAAAAATTAATAATTTTATAATGAGACGCCATTTTGTAATAATAAGTTAATTCTGAATATACATTATGAACAGCTGAACGACATCAAACAATGGAATTAGTCAAAGCAGAAATTGGGCAGATTAATGACACCAAGTTGAAAGAGGTTAATAACGCATTAATACGATAAATAACATATTCGCCATCATAAATGGCAATTTGTATGCGATGCTTTGTGTCGTAGTTGAGTGATGCAGGCTCAACAGCTGACCATTGCAGAGAACAAACAACTGACCAAATCAAAATCGTAATGAAGCGAATTTCGGATGAGTTTGTAAAAACAAAGAATTCTCAAATTCCAGACAAAGCTTCACAAGCTGATTCCATTAAAGAAGTAAATATTGAAGATTATTCATGCTGTTTATTGTGCATTTTGGATTTATGTTTAAGTGAATTGCATATTTTACATTGTAGTTGACTGAAGCCAATAAACAAATGAAAATGGAAGTCGTGCAACAAAAAATGCCCTGAAGCAGAGTGAAAAATTAACAGAATGGGTAAATTTCTGTTATAAACGCCGAAAAATGATAAAACTTTTACGTCATAAATTCCGCCGTTTGCAGAATGATAATTGCACCACATCACCTTCCATTTTGAATTATCACAATTCAATATTTTTTTTAATAAATGGCGAAATTTACAACGTATTAAATAACGATGTTTAATAGTGAACGTTACAAACTCTACAAACTTTAAAAACTCAATGAAGATAATTAACCATTTCAATAATTCGTTAGCGCATTGTAATATTCTCTGAAGTTTTCTTCCCACGGTTCCCGTAAGCTCTAAATAACCTTAACAAGCGCCTGACTACAATTATACAACTAATTTTTACATATTTTACTAGTAAATACTGAAGATTGAAATGCTGCAATGAAAGCAAACCGAAGAACTGGAAACAATATATACTATATTAAAGTTGGATAACTGTCAAGGCACTTTTATAATATTCATCATTTTGGACTAACTGGAAGTCTAATAATGTACCCTGGATAAGATTGAACTAATACATGTAAGTTTAAAACATTCAGTATAGTTAATATGGCGAGAAAATAATTATTTCATTAATTGACTTCATAAAATAAAAAACTCGAATTAAAGTTACATCCAAGGCCAGCAAGCATAACATTTTCTGACCAATGGAACATTGTCAAGTTACAGTGAAATTTTGTGAGAAATTTTTAACTAAGAGGCAACATGTAGTACAAAAGGTTGTTTACATACAGTATTTAACAGATTGAAATTTAACTTTTACAATCGTGAAAATACATCTTGTTGGACCAAAGTAAAGCTTTCGAGAAAAATAATTTGGAATTAACTGGGACAACCCACTAACTGGGATACTTTTAGAATACACTATGTGTTCCACATAGAGAGGTTTCATAGTACAGTCCAGGGTTATTATAAATAACTGCAGTGGTTTCAAGAATTTTTTGGAGCTGTATAATTGGAGATACTGGCTATATAACGATCAAGTTCAATTATATCAAACAAGCATCTTTTAGGATATACTGCATGAATAAGCTTGTACTTAGTCATTTAAAATTCTGCGTGAAAATGTTTCGGAGAATATATTTCTCTTCGGAATCGTAAGCTGCACAATTAAATTTCACTTGCCTGATTTATTTGTTACAAAAATTTAAATGTAATATAGATTATGGTAAATTTTGGCAGGCCACATATCGCGAAATTGAAATTTTTTTTAGTAAATATGCACACTGTATGTGTTATCCACGATATACATGTAATTATTACGAAAAAAATACTTTTTTCATAAATTACGCAGTGCTTTTATATTATATGAAATAAAGGGTATTCATTAACATTTGTGCAGTGATAAATATTCGAAGACTTAATTATGAACTGGCTGTGCAATCATACACATATCCATTTCATGATCTTCCTTACCATCAGTTGTTAAGAAGCAAAATTACAAAGAGCATGTTCAGTGTATTTTGCATAAATTTAAATAGAAAAATCATTTATTTCCATGTGCACATAATGATAAAGTAATCATACAGCTTTTTTACTTTTTAAAGATTGTATTGCAGCATCTATCCAATTTCAATTAATTTGA
This sequence comes from Kryphioiulus occultus, assembly GCA_034687865.1. Classification (NCBI taxonomy): domain Eukaryota; kingdom Metazoa; phylum Arthropoda; class Diplopoda; order Julida; family Julidae; genus Kryphioiulus; species Kryphioiulus occultus. Next base: position 12,341 of record JAQGAF010003907.1, read on the forward strand.
TCACTTCACTGTACAGTGAAACCTCTCTATGTGGGACACCTGAGGTGGATTCCAAAAGTGTCCCAGTTAGAGTTTACCAAGTTTTTGACAAATATGAGATAGTACAGTATACACCACGAGGAGTACATACAGTATCATCAGTTTCAATTTGACAGAACACAGAATTTTCTGAGTTGAAGGGATTCTCTCCAAGAGGGTGGTAAATGCATGTTGGCTGTTGAAAGTCAACATGAGATTCTCATCACGATTGAAACCTAAAGTTTCAAATGCTCAATTAGAGTGAGAAATTTTAACTATGAAAGAGAAATTTAGTCAGTGTGAACTGTCACATAATTCAGCGGTTTTCAACCTATAGTCGTTTTTCAATAATTTTCTGATCAGAATATTACTATAGGGAACGTTCAATTAATATATCGTCAAATATTGCGATTTGTAGAACATGCGCCATGTTTAAACGCCCTGCTCCGCCCACTTAAGTAATGACGCCATTAGCTTCAAAATGAATTTTAATCATTCATTTACAAAAACCATTTTCAAAAAATAAAACATTGCAGGAGATTTTTTTTTGCAAAATCTGATACAAGATGATGACATAATAAAGTGGGTGCCACTTAATGTGATTCTTCAATTTGAATTCTTATGGGCTTGAAAATTATTAATTAAATGCACTTGTTTTTTTGCTGATCATAAAACTCACTTATCTTCGTCTGCTGTTAATGTTTTCATAGCCATAAAAGTTGTTTATTCATTCCATAGGTTTACTGCATAGGAATAATCAGCTAATCTACATGTATATGCATGCTACTTCATCTCTATACTTTTTGGTGGTTTCTCAACTAAGATACACGTTTCAAATTTGTCACCTCCAAATTTTTCAGAATTGTTGATATTCTTTACAGATTGGGCATAACTTTTGGCGGTTTCTCATCTAAAACTACATGTACAAGTATTCTCTTGATTACATTAACCGAATGATAACATTAGCCGCGATCACATTAAGCGACGCAGTTTCTGTGTTACACTGTAATTACACTGTAATTTGGACTACGACAGTATAACATGGTAAATTGAAAGTGGATATTCTTGTCAAAGTCACATGGTTTTCTCATCTCACGCTAGCATGGCGTCAATATGACGAGGTATACAGAGGTGTCCCTCAAGAGGAGTTTCACTGTATATAACAAAAAATAGTTTTTAAAAACACCCATATACCCTCGTGTACATGTGTATGGATTGTTTAGATTGCACTTTGATCCATAGTTGTACCAGGCTGTTTAACTTCCTTTAATTATCGTCAATTTATCTGTTGCATCTTATCAATAAGCCTTTGTAATCATGCAATGAAGAAAGGCGATTAGCAAATTCTGATAATTCCGATAATTTGTTTCACTCTTCAGAAATAGTTTCACAGATCACAATTATGCTTGCGTTGTTCTAATGGCTGACTCGGACAATTCAAGCGTCTCTGTTAAGTAACTGATGCCTTAACGAAACATTGGACATTATTATCAATAATTTTTGCAATATCGTTCATGAACAACTTTCTAGACGAAGTAATAAAAGGCTTGCAAATCCAAGTCCATGAGTTTAAATTTGTGGACGTGGAGTCTAAGTTGAGGAAGTTCAGATGTTGTTCTTGCAAAAATATTGCCATTTTTCATCGAATCGCCAATTGTGGCGATGCTTACTGTTATTATTGTTACCTCCAATACCACAGTAAGCCTTGTTCAAACTGCAAAGACCCGGTTACGACAGTAAGTGATATCAGTTATTGAATAATTTGACAATGAGCTTAACGTGAGTTATCTAGAGCTGATGTAAATAATGATTGTTTCTGCAGAGTTCCCATAGTAAGGAATTTCAAAGGGAGGTGTTTGCCTTAAAGGTCGAGTGCAAATACAATAAAAATGGATGCAATGCAAAAATCGAGCTGGGTATTTCCATGGTAATGAAGAATTAGTGTGTAAAAACGTGTGATCTTTGGTCACATGACCACCCTGTACAGATATACGAGAATTACTGTATCATTGTTGTCCATTCTCATTGTGGTGCTAAACATTTGGTCGCCACTACATATGTATAGATAAGCCGCAAAATGTTAAGTAATGAAAACAATGTTTGTTTTTACAACAGAAACATGCCAATATATGCCAATTTGCAACCGATCATCTTTTGCCCAAATTATACGTGCCAAGCCTTGAAAAGGTTATAACATTAATAGTTTCTGAATGAATCGTTTTTATATAATGAATTTAATTTTGAACGTGCATGAATTAATAGCTTAATGTCGAAGTCAACGACATCAAACAAGTAATAGAATCAGTCAAGGCAGAAATTCGACAAACCCATGATATGACTGTCATAAAAAAGGTAAATGATGCAATAAGAGGCCTAATATGAAGTACAATTTATAGTACCATAATTTCAAATGTTTAATTACGATGCATTTTGAGTCGTAGATGACTGATGCTGACCTTCGCATTAAAGAAAAAACTGACCAAATGGACAACGAAATTAAAACTACACAGGAGAATATCCAAAAAGCAATAGGAGAAATAGAATCAATAAAAAAGAAATTTAAGCGACTTTCTGATGAATCCCAAGACACGAAAAAGGTTGAAAAATTTAAAGAGACAGTGCTGTTAATTAACAATTTCTTAATATCCATTACAGAAAACAATTTCGATTAAAATGCGATTGCTTATAGTTGGCAGAAGATAAGAATCGTAATGAAATAGCAACAAAAGAAATGAAAACAGAGATGGCGCAGTTTAAAGATTCTCTGAAGAAAACTGAAGAAGTGTCAAACGCAGAGTGTAGAAGAATTTCTGACAAATTGCGAGAAATTGAGAATGAGCTAACGCATGACATGGTCACCATTTTAAAAGATGTAAGACATGCACATTACAATGTAGACCAACCACACTTAGCCATTTCATACATAACTATATTGAATTTTCAATTAATGGCGTATTTTAGGTGACTGCAGCAAATAATCTAACGAAAACAGAAATAAACGAACTCAAAGAGGCTCTGAAGAAGAGTAAGCAGACAACAACAACAGACAACAAAAGAATGTCTGACGAAATTCAAAAGACAACGAGATTGTTAATGCAAGACAAGGTTTTACAGGATGCTAGATTGGAAGAGGTAAAAATGTGTTGTGAATCCATGTTCAGGGTTACCCATAGAAACGGGCAATTTTGGACAGCGAAATAAAACTTTATAGCTGCAGTAGAATCTCCAAAGTTGGCCACCTCCCTATGTTGACCATGTTTTAACTGATCGGACGGTCACCACATTAACTCAATGGAAGATGACCTCGACATGTTGATCACATTCAGCTCTGAATGTTATATGTTGACTACTTGGACAAAGACACACAATAGTAATTTACTCTCTGTATGTTGACCAGCATGGTCTCAACATGAAAAAGTCATGGATGAGTAAATTTATTGGCTGCTTGCAAAACTTATACTGAACACACCTTAACAGTGACATCCATCTTCATAGTGATC
>JAQGAF010003908.1:0-15851 GCA_034687865.1 Kryphioiulus occultus
CGATCCTTACGTGGTACTTTAGAACCTCACTCGACGAATTTCACGATGATACTGAGCTTTTTACTGACAGTAAAATACTGATCATGTATAGGGTCGCGAAAATATTGACGCATACTGTCATTTCTACTGATTCTAAAGTGACTGATAGTATTACTAACAGTGTAGGGTCCCCTTATCAATTGACGTGTTGGTCGAATTAGTATCAATTTGAAAATTTCATCCTCTTTAGTTTTAGAACGGCGTCCTTCGCCGCCATTTTTATTCACCATTCGATTAGGCCTATCATTTCGCGCTCTTATCCCTTATTACAGTTTTCAGACTCGATCGCATAAATTACCAATTGAAACCTAATGACCACCAGTCAACGTTCGCGCAACCTTACCATATGAAATTTCCCCGCTTTTCGGCAAATTGCGTCCAAATCCTCTCAGTTACTCCACCCGCGTACGATCAATTCTTCTTCCGTTATTTTCAGTTTTCACATAAAACCGCAATTTTACGACGGCATAACCGCTAAGCGTCGCCACATACCGTCTATACCTCCCTCCTCAGACCTGATTTCGGAAATAAATTATCCCGTTGTTTTACTAAAAACCGCGGTATATACAAATGCGAAAATATACTTTTCAAACCATGATACTGACTTACACTAAGGATTTCTTTCGTAAACCAATGCCAGTGAATACGTTGAAGATTTTGCACGTGTTTTTTTCTGACTCTTCAGCGATTCGTACGCGATTTGCGCCCAGTCCAACTGGTAAGTTCAAAACTCCACTTGACACCTCAAATTAGATCCAGTGTTTTTGTCTAAACCCTATAGTAATGAATACATCTTTCGATCTGTTTGTAGGCGTTCGAGTATTATGTCATAGGGGCCGTGCATATACTCGGACATGTATTACGTAACGCAGATTTTTTTCCCTTTTTTGGGACCCATACAGTGAGCAAAGAAAGTATTTGGCCAGTATGTTTTTTTTGATTTACATGTTTGGTTTTGCATATAATGGTACAAATATTTTTTGTAATATTACTGACAGCTTTCTAAAGACCACTAAAGAGTGGTTACTGTATAATGCTCGAAAAGTGTTTCCAACCCCTCCCCAATCACCTGATATCAACCAGATAGAGAATTTGTGGTCACTTTTGGAAGTTAAAACTGAGAAAATTAAAGTGCTCTTCAAGACGAGAGTTAATTGATAATCTCCACAAGTGCTGGTTGGAGATTACAGCCGAGACAACTGAAAATCTTGTCAAATCCATGCCAAGAAGACTTCAAGCAGTTGTTAATGCTAAAGGTGGTCCAACTAAATACTGAAACATTACAATTGTTTTCTTTTTTTTTACATTTTGATGTAAAATGTATACTTCTATTGAGTGGCCAAATACTTTTTTGCCTGTGAATTTTGGTTATTGTTTGTTATTTATTTATTATGAGTTTGCAAACATTTTTTGCTTTTACAATATCATTTAGAAAGCTGTCAGTAATATTACAAACAAATATTTGTACCATTATATGCAAAAATACACATGTAAATCAAGAAAAATATACTGGCCAAAACTTTTTTTGCTCACTGTAGCTGATTTGGCATCACACAGTTTTCGTTTGAGAATTCGTAGCCTACGAATAAAACCGATTTATTTGTAGACCGACAAGAGTTTTCGTCGAAAACACACAAAAATGGCGGCTATGACGTAAAGTAAACAAGTTTTCGGGGTATGAAACGCTAAGTCCCTAATACTTGAACGTACTTTGGCAAACGGGACCGAGTGCCCCGGATGACCTAATGGGTTCGGACACGTCCTAAAATATCAAAAACATGACAAAACTTGGACGTCCTAATGCAAGGGGTCCCACTCAAATTCTCAAATCGATTTCCCTGACAACTTTTCAGTCATTTCCCTGATATTTTAAGCGAAATTTCACATAATATCAGACCGCAATAACAGTACATGTATTAATTTTCAAGCCCTGAATCGAACTTTTACATGCCATAGCCTTAGGCGAAAATTTCCGGAGATTTACATGTATCACAAGTAATGAATTTGAATAATTAGTAGGGAAATAAATGGTGAGGCAATCCCACGTATTGACATTTTTTAGCAAAATTTAATTTTTATACCATTCGGTTGTGGGCTTACTTCTTAATAGAAAGTAATTAACACCTGAGCCAATTTTGAATGTCTTCAATAAAAACAGTGCCTGAGATCTTAACCTCGTGTTGACACGGTACTAACACGTACATAATTTTTGATTGTGTGTAATAGCATGCATCAAAAAACTTTAGTTGTATTACTACCAGAAACGACAAAGGCTTTTTTTTTTTTAAAAAACACCTCTTAAATGAAAGGCTTTAGTTTACATTGCCATACAAAAATTTGTTTAGCAATAGTAAATAACTTAAGCTCTCCAAAGGAAATGCAGTGGCAACTTTAAAAAAAACTATAGATTAAGTATAACAGAATAAATGACCAAATGATGAATTTTAGTTGTTTTTGAATTGCTTTTAAAAATTGTAAACTGTCTCCCTTTCCCTGACATTGTCTGACTTTCCAGAAAGTGGGAACCCTGTAATGGAATGTGTTTTGTAACACGTTCAGAATAGTCAAAAATGACTAAAAATGGACGTCCTAATGGGATGTGTCTTGTATCACGTACGTAAATGTAAAAACTAATGAGAAAAAAGAATGTCCTAAGAAAAACAGTAAATTACTGCAATTAAGAGCGTTTCCTACTTTTTAATTGTAATTGCTCAAAGGCATATAGCCAGTTGGTATATAAATTTTTAACACTATTTTACATGAAAATATCAAATTTTTGTTCACATTTCTTCACATGCAAATATTTGGTGAAAATTTAGAAAAAAATTAGCTATTTCAGAAAAAAATTAAAATTTTCATCAACTAAATAAACGGTGGTTAACTCAAACATTGGACCAAACCAATGTACATGAAATTTTAGAATGGAGACTTTTGCGACACATCTACAATCGGCCTATTGAGAACGCCATGGCAAATTTTGTATATACATGTACACTATGTACACTATGGAAAAACTATTGTAGATTTTGACATTTAAGAGAAAGTCGTAGGCGAAATTAAAAAAAACCTTTAGCCATAATACATTTTTAAAGATAGTGTTAGGAATACTAATATCCAGGATAATGGTATAGAAATTTTTTTAAAAATAGTACTTTTTACAAAAACTAGACCACAAATGATGGAGTACAGGTTTCTTTTCACAAAATTTGTATGTGTGTAATACTTAAATTTAAGAGAATGCTGTAGGCGAGTTTCCTTTTTTTAAACTAACCATAAGACAATTTTAGTAATATTAATAATCAACAGAATGTCGTAGGCAATTTTTTTAAACAAAACCAGAAATGATAGATTTAACAGCAATTTTGGCAATTTTTTTTAGAAAAACCAGATCTCAGATGATGAATTTCACTCCGTACCCTACTATATATCTCTTTGCCACAACAGTTTGCAGTAAAATATAGGATTTTTACAAAAGTATAGGACTACCGATACATGTACATGCATGTAGGACTACCTCAAAAATATAGGAAATATAGGAATCACTTGACATCTTGACAGCATGTGATTTTCAAGCCTCCCCCTTAAATTCAAACAACCCCACTAAGTGGTGAAATGACTCACATGCGCCAAGAACGAAAAAAGTTAGCAGTAAGCAAAATTTGTATTAAAAATTATACATTTTAGGCACAAAAGTAATATGCATGTAAACTTTATACATGATAACATGGCTTGGCCTGAACTTAAAATGAATTCTACCATTTCCCTTCACAGATTGTCCGGCTCCGGTTTTCCAGTCAATCTTTTGCCACAGATAGTTCCAACCGGAAGTAACGCTGGCGTGCTAACGTCACCATGGTGTGGCATACCGGAAGGAACCCCATTTGGAGTTGCATTGGGTGACATGCAGTGCTCCGTTTTTTCGACACTAGAAAGCGAAGGCGATGCCGGTACCGTATGCTAAGGGTCTCAACAAGAAATGCATTCTGTAATTTCTCATAATTTAGAATGCTGTCTTTTTGTTAAATCTTGATGAACTTTTCCTTTTGCATGCTTTCTTACAGTTCACAAAAAATCCACATTTTAAAAAATTATTGTGATCAACCTGTTTTTTTTCCTTATTGCAGTCTTGAACATAAGCACCTCAGCTCAACTGTCCTTCATCATGCCAAAGGGATTTACCCCTTTCTTAGACAAAGACTCTCCAGTGCAGTACTTCCCGTACTTCAAAGGACGCTACCTGGCTGTTGCAGCCTCACTCAATGGTGGCAACGTGCTTTCTAGCTTTGTCAAAATGCTTCAACAATGGACCCAACAGATAACTGGTTGGTTAGAAAAAATTTCAAAGATGCATGTGAAACATTTTACACCTACACAAATTTTGAAAAGAAACCCAAAACCAAATTATCAAAAACCCTTAAAACCCTTAATGTGGTGGTCATGTCATTGATCTATCATTGAACCTTCCTGGAGGGCCATGATTGTGTCTCCATTTTTGGAGCTTTCAGGCAACCCAGATATTTTCATGTGAAAAAATGCAGAATGTGAAAAAACCAGATAACTGCGTGTGAAAAATGTGAAAAATATCAGATTCCTGGATGTGAAAAAATGAAAAAAATTGTATACCAACGTATGCAATTTTTCTCATTTTTTACATCAATTATCTGTTTTTTTCCATTGAAAATATCTGATTTTTCACATTTTTCTCCAATATTTTTGAAAAAAATGGCAATTTCAAGACATATAACAGTGCATCTCAAACTACAGGACGCGACCCACCTACAATATTGGGAACGCCATAGGCATTTTTTTTACAAAACTAGACGACAAATTGTGGAAAATTGCATGGTGTACAATGTTTAAGAGAGGGCCATAGGCGAATTTAGTTTAATTCGTCCAAAATAGCTTTTAATTGAATTTTCATAAATGACATAATGCATTATGTTTAAAATCCTAAAAAAATAAGTTTTCAAAAGGGCGCCGCAGGAAATTTAATAAAAAAACTGATAAAAATAATCAAATTTCAGTACGTTTTTTATGAAATTAAGGACCTGAATGGAGGGGAATTCATCAGTTTTAAGCTGGATTTCTTGTGAAATTCATTTCCGATGAATTTTTCACATAAATTGTCATTTTTACCCAATTTTCACATTTTCACACTGGCCACATACCTGACTGCTTTTCCTGTGCCTTTGAGAACGAAATTCCCTGACTTTCCAGGGTTTTCCAGGTCATTTTTAAATTTTTCCATGATCATGAAAAATCAACATGTCACAACCATACATTATTTTTACTTTGCAAAGATATTTATTTCTAGTAAAATGGTAAAAATACTGGAACGTGAACATTTGAAAACATTTGTAACTTTAATAAAAACTTAGTTGGAAGAGTAGGCCAACTTTTCAAATCATGATTTAATCAGTTTATGGGCATATTTTTGTCAGCATAATTTTGATCATACAAATTCCAGGTCAAATTTGACATCTTCCCTGACTTTCTTAAATTCCCTGACTTTCCAGGGTTTTCCAGGTTGTGGGAACCCTGTTTTAGCTGTGACCTCTAAAAAGAGAAAATTTACGGTAACATTGCTGAATTTTACTCTTCAGGATCAGACGTGTCTGAAGATAAGGTTTGGAACATGATTCTGTCGGCAGCAGAAAAGGACAAGACTGTATCAGAGCCAACAATCATTCCAACTCTGTATGGTGAAAGACATCTGCCTGACCAGCGAGCCTCTGTCTTGAACATCGACCCTCACAATTCCTCACTCGGTAAGTTACTCTTTGTCCATCTGCAACATATTAGTGTCATTTACACTGAAAACGCAGTGTTTTAGCATTGTGCATGGCTGTGTAATGCTAATACAAGTTTCAAATTGTTACAGGTGTGGTTACTCGGAGTATCTGCAGAGGGATAATTGCCAACATCCACGAGATGATGCCGCGGGACATGCTCGTGAAGGCAGGGGTGGTGCGTATCGTGGGCACGGGTTCAGCACTGATTCGGAACCAGGTGCTTCAAAAAGAGCTGGAAAGTCAGTTTGACCTTCCTGTTGTCTACAAGGCTGACAGTGATGCTGCTTTTGGTGCTGCACTAGCGGTTCTTGCATCTACCGACAACGAATGAAACTCTCGATCTCTGGTGCTGTTCCAGCTGAAAATTACATATGCTGTAATCCTATTTTGAGAAAGCTTTGATGAAACTTTGCTTGTAATCATTGATGCAAATTAAAGTTATATTTCTCTTGGTAGCGTGTTGTGCTACTGAGGGTATACTGAGGGTAGATGTCCACAACAAATCTTGTCTGCAAACAGTGACCAGAAATGGCATTAGCATATCCCTGTCATGACTGCGGTGTATTCTCATATGGAAAAAATATAAGCGAATAATATATATTATAAATTTACTGCACATATATTAAAAAAAGGAATTTATTTGTATATATGACAAATACTTCGGTAATAATATATAACAAATACACAATATATTTATATTATATTAAAACTATTTTTCATAATACAGTATGTTATGATATGTTATTGAATATTTATAAAAATAATATGGACAATGTATTCTTAATATATTATGTATCAAGTATATGTGTACATTATATATTATTATAACATATATATACCAAAACATTTGTGCAAAACAAATTTGGAAATGTATATTTGATGTAAACACTTAATTGGCCTATTTCGGATAAAGTTATGTCAAGAAATAGTACATAACATACAAGACAAGTTATAACCCCGAGTTTTAACGCTGAAAATGTACGGTATGTCACCGTATGTGACTTAACCAAAGGTCCCCAGTTCGATCCCCATTGCATTAATGAAAAGCGTTGTATATTGTGCAATATATTCCTCATATATTTTGAACTTATTGCTTTATATTTGACCCAATATATTATAAATATATTTGAACAACACTTATAATTTTGGTATATGTCCCATATCTAAATAATATAATTAAAAATATATATTTTCCACTTATCTATTTTTCATATGGGTTTACAATGAAATTATCAAAAAGTGTTCGCCATCTTCTAATCCGACTCAATAGCTAGTCCAGTCATTTCGTCGTCAGTATACTTACCATAATCAGTTTGACCATAATAATGATGGATGCTGAAAATGTGGTGTTTACGACGATACAGAAGTAATGGCTGGGCAATGGGAGACCTTCCCATATGTAAAAAAGATATATTGAGAATATATTTTTGGATATATTCTCCATATATAGAAAATGTTCCAAAATTGGCCTGATTTCATATATGATAATATAAATATATTATATATTAAACATACATGACAAATGTATGAAATTGCCAACAACATACATGTATGTTGCAAAATATATGATGAATACATTGATAATATATTAATGTTGTTAATATATGGCATTATATACAATGTATGGAGAATATATTGCACATATATCTGTATTTTCCAAATTTGTTTAGGACAAACGTTGGGTATAATAATAAACATTTATAATGTAGCCGTATATTTATAATATATTAAGAATATATTTTTCATAATATATTATGTAAAGTATATTCTTAATATAATATGAAAACTACGTTGTTAATATACTAAGAATATATAAGAGTATATATCAGTATATTCATAATATATTATCCACATATTATCATTCCATATGGTTTTTTATCGATTCACAGGCAATCAGGATAAATTGGAAGTATGGTATTTTAAGTTGAGGAGGATCATGGGAACGGTGTTGGTGGTGATGTACTGTAATGTTACAGGAAAAACGACAACAAGAAGACTAAAAAATTTCGTAAAAATAACTACTTGCCATACCTTGACATACATGTATATCGGTGTTCTAATTTTGATATAATTGATATCCTAACCGATTTTCAAGAACGTATTCAGCACCATCAGTTTCCCTGCAGTTATGCAGAAAGCGAACGTTCAAGTATTACGTCAGAAAACGTCTAGTTTGATAATGATGGCTTTCAACCAAGTTTTTCTTAACAATAATTATTACTCAACATTTGGTGTACTCCACCACCAAAGACGATGACATACGGTCACACGTACTTGAGCGTCCTGAATTTCTAGTTACATCCAGAAAGCAATTCTTGGTTCATAAAAGTTAATTTTCAGATAAAACTACAAAGGAAAACTACATTACTTAAGTATTAGTGATGGATTATACATTTGTAGCCTTACAATTTTAAAAGCGCCGTAGATTATTTTGCAAAACTAGATAAGAAATGACGGATTTTAACCTAAATTTGTATTAAAAAATAATGATGATTCAGCATTTGGATGGCACCCCCTCCCGCCACCACCACCAAAGATGATGACATAATACTTGAACGTCTTCAAAGCAGTAGTTACATCCATAAGGAATTTTTTGGTTCATAATGAGATGATGCATGAGATGATTGGTAATGCGTGGCATTACCAAACATCTCATGACTACTCATAGACTTCACCTCTGCATACGTATTAATTACTCAAAACCATTCTAGATGGCGCTTGTGTCTTTGTGTCAAAGCTTTCAAAGAATGCACTGGTGGTCATGCTAAAGTGACATAGCAGGTTCACTTCGTATCACATTTCGCAAGCAGTTCCGGGTGTATTCATTTTTTCAAGTATATCAAATGTACTGCAAATCTGATATCAAAAGCCTTTGTTGGCACAAAGTTTTATTCGATATCATCTCTTGATATCACCATATAAAAACGACAAACCCGTGACAATCATGTGGCCTGCCTTGAACAACCAGGACTTCAATGTGATATCAAATGAATTTCACGATGTAGAAATTTCGTTTACCTGAAAGGATAGAAAACAAGTCATGAGAAGATAGCTGATAAACTTTCAACATGTATAAACAATCCAACCACTTGAAACGAATACAAATTCGCAATATTCATAAGTGTGCCTAATTAGTTCAATTAGAAAAGTTAATAAGCTTACATGTACAGGATTGTGAAACCTGCCAGAAATTCTAAATAAATTCACATAAATTCTTCAAAAATTGAAATTATGCCTCTAACATTTGAGAATTACGAATTAGAATGTCACGTGTCATGACAGCAAAGGTGAAAGTTCATTTGCACTATACATATTCCATTAGTTAGCTTTTCAGATTTTCTGGTTTTCGTGGACCAGGACCACCCTGTATATTGTCCATGGCCCCTTATAAGGCCCTGCAGTTTATTTTTACATAAATGACTGGTCAAGTGGCCATAACAACAATTTTAATTCATGTGGGGCAACAAGGAGTGGTCACTGGTTGCAACAGAAAGATTCAGTCAATACTCTCACCTTGTTATTTATGCAACATGTGTCTTTCATTGTTCTGGGTCACTTTATAAGGTGACCCAAATTCATGGTTCGTACCCAAATTATCAAATTAATTGCCCTGACTTTTCCTGACGAACCCATCAAATTTCCATGACTTTCCCTGACAAACCCGTGTAATTTCCATGACAAAAATAAATTTTGTCGGGTTAATTTTTTTTTGAAAATCATTACCTACTAAGACATAGTTGCAGCAGTACAAATGTCTGGACAATTCCTTTTTTAGTATGTTCAATTTAAACGTTGTTTCTTGTTTTGCAGGTCCATTGACTCTTGTGCAATTGCATCTTCGTCAAATTGGCAACTCATAAATTCCCCAACCCTCAAATGCTGCTCATGCCATTATTTCTAGAATAAATTTCCCTGACTTTCCCTGATGTTTTAGCAAAAACGCTAATTTTCCCTGACTTTTCCTGACATTCCCCGACTTTCCAGGTGGGTACGAACCCTGAAATTACATTCTCAGAAATTTGTTTGGAGACAGCATTCCCATGCAGCAACTTACTTGTAAGACAATTAAGGAGAATAAAAGTACATGGACAGTACATTAACACATTAGAAGGGATCTCTACATGTTGACCACCTGCACCTCTGTACGTTGTATGTTGACCGCATGGTCTCAACATGTCAAGGAATGGCTGATTACATTTATTGACTGCTTGCAAAACTTACTGTACACCCTTGTAGAAGAGTTCATTTTGAACCCTTTCAGTATAAAGAGGGCTTGGCACTAAATAGGGGAAATTCCCTTTTTAATGTGAACCAGAGAAATAAAACACTGCAGAATTTGTTTCGAAATTTGTGCCGTTTAGTATGACAACAAAGTAGGATAATTGTCTGGATATGCTTTCTCATCTTATAGGGCGAAATTTGTAAGTACACTGTCCACTGTGCAAATATCACAGTGTTTCTGTGTTAAAATTCCAGTACTACTGTAGAGTACGTGTAACTGCTGGATAACGTTCAACACATTAGCAATACTGGTTCTGTAATATGAACATTTTAATAATATTAGTCATGAATGATTCCTGAATGGTGAATGATAACTGTAAAATGAAAGTACATGCAGTTCACGGAATTAAAAATCCAGTATCAGTTCAAGCCTCGTTCCATGTGTTGACCACCTCCTGATATTGACCAGTTAATTACGACAGTCCCTGGGCTGGTCAACTTACAGAGGTTCTAATGTAGTAAGTTGAAAGTCAACAAATCTGTTCCATTTTACTTTTTACAGCAAACCATTTCAAAGCTCAGAAGACTGCAAAACTATAGGAGTACTGAGGGTTGCATGTAAATGGATAGACAATTCAATTGACTGTACAAAACATGTTATTGTATTATTGCATGGCTATTAGTAGGATATGTGCACACCTAACCTTACCTAACCTAACCCAGCCAAACCAATGCCTATTGGTTATAAGTTAGGTTTGGTTAGGCTAGGTTCTATAGGAAAAAACAAAGAAATTTGCAAGCTTTTGCGTGTGCACATATCCTACTACAAGTAACACCAATTGTAAAAAAAAGCCAGAAGGCGACCTATGCTTTAGTTTTCTGATGCTATTTTAAAACAGGATTTGCCTTTGATTTCGTGAAATCACACACTACAAGCTTTAGATAAAAACTTCAAGGTTTCAACGTTAGCAGGAGATATGGTACATGTACTGTAAGTATTTTCAACCCCAGGGCCTTCCCATTGAAATTGTTTGTTTTGCGGATATTGATAAGCAATCATCAGATCAAATCAACATTATTGTCTCTTGAACGACATTTAATAAACATCATTAACAAAGATATCGCTAAATTAGGCTCAAAAGACTGACGCAATAAGTAAAAAAGGGATCAAAGGAAGGAATGTGCTGACACAATACAGTAGAAGGCTCTAGAACATTTGCTCTCAATTGATTAAATAATCTGTATCGATAAAGGCAAGTTATGCGACAACATTCACATGCCATTAGCTACTGTATTGCTAGAACAAAAATCCAGATTCGCCATGCCAAACAATTTATTTAGGCTTCTAACAAACAATGCTATTTGAACTGCACTTGACCTTTGAGCTGATCTGGTGTTCTCAGTAATTGGTTTTCCCAACATACACTCTGTATATGATTCTTGCTTTTAAATCAGAATTTTGGGGAAATTAAAAGAGGGGTGAACAAAGTTGAAATTCAAAGTGTGTGGGATTTAGAGGAAAATGTCCATCGTGTGTGAAATAGTGAGATCCCAGAGGGATGTGAGGAACTTATAACATTAGTCCACATCAGATTAACACTGATTTTAAACCAAAAGGTGGTGCTACAAAATATTTACCATCAAGTTGCAGGACTTTTGACCCAATATTGTTGTGTTGCAAGACTTTTGTCCATACAATGTTTTTGATTTTATGACATATCTTTGTGAATACTTTTGTTTTAATTCAGAGCATGGGTAGTTTTAGTAGCTAATAAACTGCTCTTTCATATTTTGCTTGTTTGAAATGTTTCTTCCATGGCAGTTTTCCGCAGTTTGCCTCCAAAGTCGAATGGTACTAGAAAACATGGTGTGTTGCAGGACTTTTGTCGTGGGGTTGTACAAGGATAGTATTGGAAATATGGAGGTTCTTTTTTTTGGAAAATTATATACTACTAAAACGCTACATGCCATGGAAATCTGGAATTTCCTGGTGCAAAACTACGGGCATTGAAATACTGAAATCGGATATTTCTTGGCAAAATACATGTATTGCCTTCATTGGAAAGTAATGGAAATGTGGAGTTTATTTTTGAAAAATTATGATATTACCAAAACACTGCATGCCATGAAAATCTGGAATATTTAGCAAAAAATAGCGATGAAATTTGTAAGGAAAAATTTTTGGTACTATCAAAATAAACCGGAAATTACTGTAAATTTCTTCGCAAAAACATCTTGATTCATCAAACTACTGGAAATGTGAAATTTTTGGGAAAAAATTTCCCATCAAAATTGTGAAAATCTGAATGTTCCTAATACAAAATTACGACACTACCAAAGCATTGGAAATTTGGAATTTCTTGGCACGAAATTACATCCTACCTGATTACTGGAAATCTAGAGTTTTTAGCAAAAAATTGATATGTACAGTATACCAAAATATTCTAAAAATGAAATTTGTCAGGAAAAAATTTAGATCCTATCAAGATAAAGTGTTGATAAACGACTCTAGAATTTATTTACAAAAAAATTACGACACTAGTGGAAATCTGGAATTCCTTGGTGCAAAACTACGGGCATTAAAATTCTGAAATCTGATATTTCTTGGCAAAATACGTGTATTGCCTTCCTTGGAAATTATATAAATGTGGAGTTTATTTTTGGAAAATAATGATCTTACCAAAACCCTGCATGCCATGGAAATCTGGAATTGTTAGCAAAAAATAATGATGAAAATTATCAGGGAAAATTTCTGGAGCTATCAAACTAAACCGGAAATTACTGTAGGCTAAATTTCTTCGCAAAAAAATCATGATTCACCAAAATACTGGAAATGAGGAATTTCTGGTTAAAATTTACGATCCCATCAAAATATACAGAAAATCTGAAATTTCCAAATACAAAATTACAACCCTACCAAAACAATGAAAATCTGCAATTTCTTGCCACTAAATCCTGCAGATTACCGGAAATCTGGACTTTCAGTTAAATTTTCTGTGGCACGACAGCACATCTCATCATCAGGTAAGCTTTCCAAACAAGATTAGGGACTATTATGGGATGGGGTTTGGTGAGGCAGGTTTTAATGAGAAGAAGCCTGAAGATTAAAGGCTCATATTAGAGGGGCTTTGCACTTGACAGGTACGTAATAGACAGGCTAATTATTTAAGAACCCGGATGGGAAAGAATCCCGCCTGGCACGTGGCTAAGCAGAAAAGACTTCTTAAGCTCTCGATGAAAAGATGATGGAAAAAAAACGAGTTTTTGCATTTTTATTATGCTAATCGGGGTACGGAATGAAAATTTGAATAATTTAATCTAATTGCAATTTAAAACTATTTAGGCCAGACCTACGCTAAGCTCGTCAAAGCAGGAGAATTCAACACGTGATAAATAGCTTGGAAAACCATTCGTTACCTCAATCGATATCAGAGCTGCTTAAGTATCTCCGATTACTTGAGCAATAGGTTGCTCAGGGAAAGAAAAATGTTCAGTTCAATGCACATTAATTAAATTGGCATGTTTTACTGCAGATGTACAATGGAATGCTTTGAGGTGTTGGGAATATGATTAGTTGGAAAACACCAACTATAAGACATGTTAAAAGTAATTTTAGTATTTAGTAGTATTTAATAGTAGTAATTTAATATTAATTATATATAATTTTTGCAAAAATCTATTAATTTATGAATTATAATATATCTAATGGGAATTTCTATGCGCAGCAAAATTGCAATTCCAAAAATTCATTTACGTGGAACATGAAGAAAATATAAAGGAGAACCTGGTGAATACCGTAAATTCAGTTTAATATGATACAACGAATGTGATAAACCCCTACAGTATACTCAATTATGCATTTCGAACATACATGTATATATCATATTGGCATAATACAGTATCTTTTATACGAACATACATGAATGCCTTATGCATGTTTAATTTATAAACTTTCTAGGATAAATTTCACACAAAACTGCATAGTAAGCAACACTTAACACCATAAACTACATATTGCCATATATGAAAATTGTATACAAAACTGCATGAAACAGCTTATCTTATCTAAATTTCGGCACATTTTGCATTTCTT
The DNA here is from genome assembly GCA_034687865.1 of Kryphioiulus occultus. Lineage (NCBI taxonomy): Eukaryota > Metazoa > Arthropoda > Diplopoda > Julida > Julidae > Kryphioiulus > Kryphioiulus occultus. The sequence goes on from JAQGAF010003908.1 coordinate 14,146, forward strand.
GTCCATTTCATTCGATCTAATGTAAATATTTATCAAAACATAACATTAATTTTCAATATGGGCAACTGAAATAGCACAAGAAACAGCCTTTATCCCAATACTTATAAACTGAATACTCTTTTGGTTTCTCCAACATAGCGGACCTTCCTGCAATACTTCCAGCATTTTTCCCTATATATTTCCTAGACGTTCAAAAACCTTACGACCTTCAAAAATCCCAGAGTAACCACATTTTTTATGTTCTTGATTTTCAAGTCATGTGGCCTTAAATTCCCCAGATATTTTTTATTTATGAACGCATCAGCAATGGAATGAAAGATAATATACTACATTTTTAACAAGTACAGTATATAACCGCAGTAACCCAACTAAAATGTGGGCTTGCACGTCAATATTACTAGCAATTCTCCAAAAATACGTGTAGCGTAAGGGACGATGCTGGTGGAGTATCGTTTCAATCTGATTACTGACGATTTTATAAATGTTACGATATCTTACTGTCAGTGTCGAAATATTCACAGTATCACTGATGGTGTATACCGATACATTATAAGGTCCGCATTAATTTTTTTTTAATTTAGCCATTTATTTACACACTGTTGGACAAACTGTTTAACACGAAAAATCTTATTTTATTTGTTGTAAATAAACGGATAAATCAATTTTTTTTTTAAAACATACACTTGCCATAGCACACGATTCATTCGCTATTATTCGCACAGTTATATATACGAGTTTGGCTGCCCACATACATGTATAAAGAAAATGCATTGTGAAATGCATTAAGAATTGCAAGATATATTGCAAATGCATTGGTCGTTTTTCCTAACACGAAATACATTTGGTAATGTAAACAAAAACGCACTAATGCATTTTACAACGCATTATAAAATATACTAACTCATGTATTTCACAATGTATTTGAACCTATATACTTACAAACATTATGTGTGCTGCATTGAAATGAATGAAATTAATGTAATTTTGAATTTTAAACTATTTCATTGCCAGTTCTAATTTATTTATTGGATAACTTTTAATGTTTTTTTTTAAATGCAGATTTGAGATTTTTATACATGTAAACCTTGAAGATATGAAATACAGCAAGGCTTTTGACATTTTCCAATGCAAGAAATATAAAGTGTAAAATGCATTCTTCAATGCAAACAGAATACATTACACGATGGATTACACATCATTATTCAATGCACTCGCACCATGCTAACATTACAGTGTGCATTCCATAATGCATTAAACAAACTGCTTAAAACACATTTTAAGGTGCATTCGGAAATGTTTTTTCAAATATATTTGTCAATATATACATGTAGTTGTCTCAATCTACAGTCATTTTAAAATGTATTTTCCAAGGCATGTTATATAATGCATTACCATCACATGTGGGTGATAACGTTGCCAGACTAGGCCAACATATAGAGGCTGTCACACACAGCAGAAGCATATCGGGTTACTTAAATAGGGTATTAGACAGAGAAATTTCGAACGAAATAAAATAAATACGAAAACGAAATCGCGTTTCGTAAGTACATGCCCTTTTTTGTATTTCGTAAAAACAGGGAAATTTCGTACGAAAATACCCCAAATCAGTAATAAAGATGTGTGACCATTCATATAGTTCTGCTATATCCCTATTAGTCCCTATTGGTAAAGAGTAACCATCAATAGGGATTTATTTTACGAAAGTC
>JAQGAF010003909.1:0-15847 GCA_034687865.1 Kryphioiulus occultus
GGTATTGACAGTAATACTCTCTGCGTAAGGCGCGTTCGTCAGTAAATCTGTCAGTATTGCGCCAGCAGTCATGGAGGACGGATGTGCTACATATCGTACGTTGAATTTCGTCGAAGAAATTCGTTTCGAGAATACGGTACATTTTCCGCCGTTTTTCTCAATCATCATCATCGTATACCGTTTGCTATAGTGAGTATTGAAATTATCGCTAAATTAGCCTCGTAAGCCTCGAAAGAAGCTTTCGCCTTTGATTTTGATCCTTACGTGGTACTTTAGAACCTCACTCGACGAAGTCCACGATGATACTGAGCTTTTTACTGACAGTAAATACTGATCATGTAGGGTCGCGAAAATATTGACGCATATACCGTCATTTCTGCTGATTCTAAACTGATTGACAGTATTACTAATTTGACCGCTTCGAGCCTAATCATCGGGCACTTCAGTAAACACCAGAGAGTATTTTATGAAACAATTTAATAATACTGGTAGATTAAAAATGTTCAATATTCGCCACGCGTTGCGCCAATCAGCCAATGGTTAAAAAAAATTCTAAAAACTGTACTGATAACGAAGCTCTATTGTTATCACAGTTGTGACACGGTAAGAGCCAGAAAATCCAGAAGATTTTTTTATATAATCCTATAAACACGTCTACTGTATATGGCATTATTATTTCTGGCTGTCGACCCACGCATGCAATAATAGTTTATCTGATGTCAATGTCTTTCGTGCGTTACAGGTAACCGTCGGAGTGAAGTCCGCCTAGCTGTCGCAACCAACTGACTGACCATGGTCCTCCTGTCCACCGCCGAAAAGATTCTGGTGATGGCCGCCGGATTTGGCGTGGTCGTCGTGGCCATCGTCCTCGTCGTGTGCGTGGTCACTCCATTCTGTCCTCTGCACAGACTGCTTCCTGAGCGCTCCAGGTTGAGGATAACTCCGTTGGGTAAGCTGGTCGTCCTTCCTCCGTCGTATACATGTTACTCGTATTCGGCATTTAGTCTCACGGAGAGGGTCCCTTAACTTTCGTCCGGTCTTATACGTGTATTAGTGAGACGAAAACGAGAAAAAAAGGCGAAGTTGCACGAAGTGAACGGCAACAGCGAGCTGACCCAGCTGACCAACGGTTCGACGACGTACATCAGCTACGGAAACAACGAGATTCACGCGAGTCCTGGCACGGAAGGCAAACCGTCCGCTCTCGACTGCATCAACAAGATGACCGGCGGCACCGGCCCCGTACAGATGAGAACCAACAGCCGACCGACTGCATTGGCCTGCACCAGGGAAAGCACCGTGGACTCCACCTACAGCAGCATGACACCCTCGGAAAGCAGGCCTTCGACGCCGGTTTCATCCAAGGTAAAGAGAAACTCGCGAAAATATACAGCGTAATACCCCCGGTTCTCACGAGTCAATTTTTGTCGATCAGCTTTCTGTTGAACGCCGATTGAAACGTGAGACCACGCTTTTCAAAAGACTCGAATCAGCGTTGATCAATGGTTCGTTGAATAGAACCCCTTAAGGACCCATGGCGTCAATGACCTCGAGATCGACGATCTTTGAAATGTTTTTTATAGCTTTACTTCGTGTTTCCCTCCAATGTTTAGATCATCTTAGGTCATTAAAGTCATTGAAAAGTTCTTTATTCGAAATTTCGACATTAAAGCCGCGTTCTCACGAGTCAATTTTTGTCGATCAACTTTGTTGAAAGCGAGTTGAAACGTGAGAACGCTCTTTCAACAGACTCGAATCAGAGTTGATCAATGATTGGTCGAATCGAACAAAGTTGGCCCGCATGCACCCTTCAACTTTTGCTCTTTCAATGAGCTTTCAACTCGCTCGAGTCGTTCCATTTAGAAGCACGTGAACGAACGAAATTCCAATATTGGGCACGCGCACGCAATTCGATTTCGCGTTCCAAATTCCGTTTCGTAAAATTTTCAAATTTCGTAAAAATTCAGCAAACATAATTGCGTTCGACGCCATCTTCAACTGTAAGTTGCGTACATTTTTGTTGGAACGTCTGAACAGAAATTGCACAATTATTGGTCAACATTTGTCGATCAATAATTGTTGATCGATATTGGCGAGCAAAAGTTGACTCGTGAGAACGCGGCTTTAGGACTGATAGTTTTCGACGAATAATTTGGCAAATCCCTCATTTTCGTTTCTCGAGTAAAGCCGCGTTCTCACGAGTCAAATTTTGTCTATCAACTTTCTGTTGAAAGCGAGTTGAAACGTGAGAAAGCTCTTTCAACAGACTCGAAGCAGAGTTGATCAATGATTGGTTGAATCGAACAAAGTTGGCTCGCATGCACCCTTCAATTTTTGCTCTTTCAATGAGCTTTCAACTCGCTCTAGTCGTTCCATTTAGAGGCACGTGAACGAACAGAATTTGAAATTGGGCACGCGCGCACGCAATTCGAATGAATTTTCACCCTAATCGTGTTCCATTCCTCTTTGGCGTTCCATTTTAATGTGTTGTATTTCTTAAAAAATATGGCGAGCATAATTTTGCTCCGCGTGCGCCATTTCTTCAACTGTAAGTTGACTTTAGTCTTCGCAACAAATTTGGATTAAATGAACATTGGAGCTTTCTACAGAAGTATAGGGTAATAATGAGTGGATACGATTCCGAGCGTGATTCGCATCCGGAATTAGTGACATGTGTATATCTTATACCTGCATGGTGACCTCCTCGTCTCCTATACATTTTGCAGAGCGATCCCATGGATTTATCGAGTTCTTCGGTGGACACCAACAGCGTCCGTTCGGCGGACTCTTCGCCATTTTACGGCAGTGTCGTGGTGTCGTTGCAGTTGTCGTACACGGAGGATCCGAACAACGTCAGGCTCGTCATAGGAGTTCAGGTAACTGACATATACGTGTACACTGTACACGTACATGTACCTGTGAAGGAAAAGGCGAATGAATGAATGCATGGGTGAATGCTACTTTTTCGCAATAACTATATAGTTGGCAATAATACAGGCTCACTCGCCTGTATATACAGTATGTAATAGGGACCGAAGTTCAAAGTACAACTTGTATGGCCTCGAACATTTACAATAGCCATTTTAAAACTACAAAAAAATTAGATACAAATGCGTATACAGCGAAGAAACATTTGAAAATTATTTCACTAAATTTCGCTAAATTTGTATAAGTTTAGGAGGCCCAAGACCTTCCTTCGAGAGATGCGGCTACTTGCGGCGACCCATTTTTCAAAGTGTTCATCGTGAAGGAACCTAGGGCGTTTCGGAGATCGAAAAACAAAAGCGACGTTTTGGCAGAATTTGAAACCAGCGTGCAGAAGAAAACGAGATATCCCATCTACAACCAAAAATTCGCCAAAGAATTACCCAAGTCGGACATCAAAGTAAGTATATAGCGCACGTGCCTTTACTGTACGTGCATGGGGATAAACTAATTCAGTCGAAATCGGTTATAACGAGCATCCAAATTTGCTCATCCGTGAATAACCGCGAGTAACCGAGATCTCGTTATAACCGAAATCTCGTTATAACCGAGTTCGACTGTAGTTTTATTTTTGTATCCGGTGGAATTAATTATAAAAATAACATAGAGGGAAGGCTACGAAAAAATCCTGACAGACTGTTTCGTCAATTATCCGCGAGGCTTGAAATTGGATGGTTTTTCGATGGCTCGAATAACAGATTCAATAATAATTTTATCTTATAAGCGTGGTCAGCCTCGATTTTGCCTTCTTGTTTTAGACAATATATCGTTAAAAGAAAAGTAATATTTGAAGACTTCGTTTCCACGCTATTCAGGCTGAGGAACCCCACGCCAGTCAGTAGTCAGTAGCAACCTTTCGAGCCAAATTGGTTGCTAAGAAATCTCCGATGAATCGAAAAACCAGCCACTAATTCACTTTGAATCTTTGAATACGCCCTTGATTGAAATCCTATTTTTCCCCCCCGCAGGACTGCATATTGAGGTTCGCCGCCTTCGACAAGGAAAAACACGCCAATCCCACCGAGTTCGGGGAGACAGCCATCACCATGAAAGCCCTAAATCTGTCCATCCAAGGACAACCGATATCCATTAGCTTGGAGTTATCGGAACCCAAGCAGGTAAAACGCACGCGTGTTTCTCCGAAAATGCGTGGTTTTTCATAAGAAACCTTATACTAATTACCATCCACTGCTGTGTAGACCAACGGAGAGATGCAAATGGGGGTGATGTACCTTCCCACAGCCGAACGACTCGCCTTCTCGGCTTTCAAGGTGACCAATCTAAGAGTGGACGAATTGAGCGGCGATCCGGAAACCTACGGTAAGATATATATGGAATATGACAAACTGTGAATCCAATTAATGTGGAGTCTCAGCATCTCAATTCACTCGGTTTTCACATATACAGTTCCAAAGAAAACTTTGTTTACTGCCAAATATTTCACTCGGGTTTAACATTAAAAATTTAAGAACGCGTAGATGAAACTTTTTGGAAATTGAAGATCACCCATGATTGATTTTACTCAAGTTTCTATGAAAAAAAAAATTATTCAGCAACTTTAACAATTAAGTGAACAATGAAGACAATTTCATTTTTAAAAAATGTACACTCTAAGAAAAAACGGTGTCGCGAATACTACACCTTTTTAGGTGTTTATAAGCACCCATGATGATTATAAGCACCTTATTTCATCATCACGAGTGCTTATAAACACCTTTTGTTTTACTTTTTGGTGCTAACTGATAGCTTTAGATCAAATGTCCTATAGGGAACCTTATTTCATGGGTACTTACAAACACCTAAAAAGGTGTAATATTTGCGACGAGTTAAGTCCCGTATTTTTTAGGAAAATGTTTTTATACTAGATCACCGTGCATATTTGAAAAACGAAAATCACCAATAACGCCGTTAGTGAAATATTTGTGAAAACTAGATAAGGTAAGTATATGTTCATGTTCAGACAAAATGTTGTGAAAAATACTATAAAAAATGTTTAGCAAGATTAATTCTATTCTAGTCTATGAGTTACCCCACAAGCAGCACTGGGGGTGCCATAAATATATACCTTATTCCTGATGTTTTTAATTAAGCCCAATGCAGGGAATTACCGGGATTACAGGAATAATCACGAGAACGTCATAGGCAAATATATATTTGGAAAAACAAACCAAACTTGCTGGATTTCTGCAAAATGTGCTTCGTAATGTAAAACACTGGATAAAATAGTCTATTTTAACGGATATCAGTCTCATTGTAGATTTGCAGCTGCATCTAGCATAAATGTCGCGTAAACTTGATTAGCATTTTCCTACTTACCCGCAGATTTCTACATCCGTATCATCTCCTTGCACAATGGCAAAGTAGTGGCTAAAAAGAAGACGTCCAGCTTCCGCAGAAGTCCGGCGTCCAGCTTGGACGAGTCAATCGCTTTCGACGTGCCCACAGAGCAGATCCGCAATCTGTCGTTCATCGTGGTCGTTGTCGCAACACCGAAAGACTCAAAAACCAACGACAACGAAATAATGACCTCCGAAGGGATCCCCATCCTCGCCACCAACACCAACACCACCAACACCACCACCGAACGTTGCCTGGGGAAAGTGTTTTTGGGACCCAAGACTCGCTCAACGGGCCTACAGCACTTTGAACTGTCCCTTCAGAGACCCCGAGAACAGATTGTGTTGTGGCACGTCCTGCGTTGAATCACACGCTGAAACACGCGTGCAACTAAATAACGAATTTGTCTCGATGACTTTGTCATAGTTTGGTACGGACCAGAGTTTATCTGCTAAACGGCGAGTTATCTAAACGTTATCACGGTTTTCTTCCCACTTATGGGTTGGAGTTTAAAACTGAATGATTGAACGAGCTTGTCCCAAATATACCCTTTTACATAATAATGACACGTTATATGAATCTCACCTTTTTTGTCAGAAAACTGAGCTGAATTTTTAAGCAGTTTCTGATAGTGTAGTTCTTATTTCTCACCTTAAAATGTCGCTAATACACTAAATCTGCACTCTGGAATAACCATGGCACCATTCAGTCGCAAGATTTCATTTTATTTTATACGGGCGAAAATAAGGGTGCTTTTTCTACCTGAATTTGAAAATTCTGGGAGTTTTTTTTTAAATATCGGTACAAAACCAAAGCAGAAAGCGAAGAGAAGTTCAGTGTTAAAAGTTTTCAGATTAATTTATCATTAATATCAAAGGCCAATGCCTTTGATATTAATGATAAATTAATACGGAAGTGTATTTTTGATTTTCGGGCTAACTTTCATATCTAAACGATTTAAAATAATGATGAATGTTTTCGTTCGCTACAAAAACATCGACATTTTTCTAAAGCAGGGAGCGTGTACATATAGGAAATGCATTTTCTAAAGTCAGGCAAGATGATATCAGCGCTATCCCCATTTAAAATGTTTTTCCCATCGTGTTACTTTTTTAAATCTTCAGAAATTCTCGAATTTTCAGATGCCGAACTTCGGTAGGTAATACCTATAATGGGAATGTGCTGGACATACGTGTTAAATTATTTTTATATAAAATTAATATATTACATCTATTTTGTTAGCCGAATAAGAGAGCCTGTAGTCAGATACAATATGTACATATCAAAGAAAAATGTGTCACGTCCGAATATCCTTACCGCACGTACGGCTTTAATTCAGGTTTTAACAACAATTCACGAGGAGAATTTCTTTTCTTCTTCTTCTTCATCGACTTAATGGTGGAAGGATTTTTGTCTTCGGAATGATTTAAGGCTTTCATGGCCGTCACAGAATGATCGCTTTTGGTTTCTTCGGGTCTTCATTTGCTCTTCTATCTCTCCTTCTCCTTCTTCTTTTTGTTTTGAACTCAAAGACGACCGTCAATATTTAAAAAACTGGCCATTTTCGTGTGTCAAATTGTGTTTTTTTAAAACTAAATTTGCTTACCATCAGAATAAGAAAATAAATTAATCAGTTTGTAATTGTGGTTCTTGTTATCGCAATCCGGCCATGTAAAGTTGCTACTGTGTGAAGTAGGTTTTATTCAAGCTAGCTTAGTGTCTACGAGTGTCTTGAAGCAAACTTACCTCACACAAAAGCAACGAAAAGCACATTTACATATATATGTTACACGTAAAACCGCTTTGTAAATTAGCTAAAGTGTCTGAGGGTTGAAAAACGCCATTCAAAAGATTCAAATAGCCGAATGACGAGGGAAGTCGATCGTTATTTAATTTGTGAATTTTGCTTCAATTATTTACATACTTTAGCTTTACATAATTTAACTTCACAGAGTTAATGTACTTACAACTTAAAAAAAAAAAAAAATCACATATTGGTTTGGTTACAAATTTTCTGTACAAGTTCATACTTGTTGTAACTGCACACCTAGTCAAACTTATTAGTACTTCAGTGAAGTTCTGTCATCTCGGAATTTTTTGGTTATTTCTCAACTAAATTTGGAAGAATATTCCTCGAAATTTTCTAGATTCATAGCAGATGGGACATAATTTTAGTCATTTTCTACCAAAACTTCTCATTTCTAGTGTTTTGCGAATCCTCCATGAGGAAAAATGATAACAATAAGCGAATAGTTGATTACAATAACCGATGATTTTATTGTGAATTTGACATCTGTAATCGATGAAAAAATAATTGCAGAGGGCGCCACAATGCAGACAATTGTTTTCGTATGCGGTTTTTAGCATAGCTGACATCTGTAATCGATAAAAAAGAAATTGCAGAGGGCGCCACAATGCAGGGCAGTTGGTTCCACGTCAAGTTAATTTTTTTTTAAATTGTCATAGCTAAAACGACTGTTTACAAATGTCAAGTCGCCCCTGTAGAGCAGAAAGTTTTTCTCAACTACAATATCATGGCGGCTGTTGCCATGGCAACTTTGTTACCTAGGCAACGGTCGCTGAGGATTGTGGGTAGCGCTTTCTAGGAACAAATGCTCGGGTTCGAACACGTCGATTCCTGCTCAGGGTCAGGTATTTTACATTTTTTCAATACTTCGGACGAACTTTTAATTAACTAAATATTTCTCGATTCGAAGTAATGGCAAGTGCTGCCGGGGAGCATGTGGAACATGGTTTTATAACTTAACGGACCCCAGCATCCTAGCCTCTATAGGCTAAATAACAGGCCTACGCACTGAGCTGATCTCTATGGATGGAGCTGTCCGTAAATAAGCGTTAAAAACACGAGTCCGATTTTATCAGGTTAGTGGCGCCATCGAGCGGCGTTTCAGTCTCGTTTTGTATAGTGCATTAATCTACAAATGCGCGAGCAAGTATCGCCATCATGCGGCGTTTTATTCTCATTGAAAACGGTCACATGCGCGGATTTGTTTTGTTATACAGTATATTGTGTAGACGTTCGAATTTCGTTAGCGAAGCCGACACCATTTTCAGGTTTTGGATTTTCTTCGTTCGTTGCCATTTCAAATGGCAAGTTTGAATTATCTCGTGTCAAACAGAAAGTTATTTGCAATTGTACTCCACGAGGTTAGCGTTTTTCGAAGTTTTATGCGTTGTTTTTTATAATTTTAGATCTTGTATGAAAGATGCAACCGACCGGGACCATGATGTCATACAGTAAGCAAAAAAAAACTTTTGGTGCAGAATGGAATTTGCTGTTCACGGGTAATTTAGATGACATGCAGTTGTAAATCTATCTGCATTATATAACGTACAGTACACAATATAACAAAAACTTGGAATTAAAAAAATCGAATTTTTCACACCCGATAAAGTAATGGCACAGCACGGCAAGCCTATTACAGGTATGGCTACTCGATCCCTAATTTCCTGGCACTGTCTTAACTTCATGTTGCGACACATTCATGAATGTTCTTGGCAGTCATGATAGGATCACTAAAATGAAGATTTATGACACTGCCGTATCCCGCAAGCACAGCCCCAATTTCACCACTGCTGGAGGTGGAGATTCTGGTGTTTGGGGATGTGGGGGCAACAGTCCTGCTGCATGGGTCAACTATCCTTATTTTAGATACGGTATCATGACAGCCAGAAAATAAGTGAACGTGTTACACCAAAAAATAAGAGACAGTGCCAGGAAATTTGAGCTAGATGACAAATTCGACGTCTTGTGCATTTGTTACATTCTTTGTAATGTATGTAATATAACACAGGTACATTTACAACTGTGATCCTTTAATTTACATGTGGATGGCAACTTCCATCCTTTCAACAGTTATAAATTGCTCACTTTATGTGTCGTGGGCAACTACATGTAAGAAATTATCCAAGCAACCTATTGATAATTTTAGGTGCCATCTAGCAAAAGAATGCAAGTTTTTCAGCTGTCTCGTGTTGATGACCTACTGTAGGAGGATTTATTATTTAAAGGTAATTTTCTTAGAACTGTATGTGCTAAAAGTCATAATATGTTGTATTTTTAAGATTGTGTAAATTTGGCTTAGTTTGTCAACAAATACGTTATCTGTGGGAAAATGATGACAACATGTCTGACGCATTATCAGAAATTTTCACGAGAACTGAAATTTACAAAGCTGGTCCACAAAAAAGTCACGCCTGAAAAAGCTGAACGAAACTTTGATTTAAAAGCGTTCGGGTAAAAATAGGAAAAAAAAATATTGCATTTCAGATTTACCTGGAACGGTATGCTCGTGTTATCCTGCTAATACAGTTAATTTATTGTTTTAGTCTTTTAGATCCACCTAAATGCTCTGTGGCTGTAATCACACGTTCAGATGATTGAAGCTGTATGTGGTATGACCTGATATTCCAAGAAATCTAAAGGTGGTTAGTTTCCGGATGTACAGATCCCAAACAAGGTGCATCTGATATTATTAATGGACTTCAACCTCTTATAACATTAATGATTACTTTTTAATTAATTAAAACTAATGATAATTACGTCACAATTATCAAAAAATAGTCATGCAAGGTGGTTTGTTTCCAGGTGCAGTAAGGGGTAAACAGTTATGCAACAGATTGATTTCAATAATTTTAGCACTTCAATAGGGTTCATAATCACAGGCAAGCAAGTTGTGGCAATCCTTATATTCAGGCTTTGGAATGTTGCCACATGGTGGACTGACCAAGCTTCACATTCCTCTCAGGTATCCTTCAGTGATTCAACTCATTGTTCAGGCAAATTCCTTACATGTGACCACTGCGTAATAAGATTACAGTTACCATTCAGGATTACAAGATTCAAGACGATCTGACAAGTTAGGGAAAGTCAAAGATTAGATATTAAAGTGGTCAGGAATTTTGAAAAAAATTTTGTGCCTTGGAAATTAGTTTGCAAAGGTTTCCTAGACATGGAAAATCTGGAATTTTCACCGAAATTCAGGGCAAATGGGTTTACCTTGAAAAGGTCAGGACAATTCAACGAGTCAACTGTACATTTTATATAAATTGGTTAAAACAATTATAATGAAATTGTCAACCTAAAAATAGTATTCTAGCTTTACTGTTTCCTTACATGTACATACTGCCTACTGTACATGTATAATAAGCAATATCCACGTAGTCATCCATATATTGACATACTGTAACTCACGCCTATGGGCATTTTCAGTGGTCAGGGAAGTTGGAAATTTCTTATCTGAGGAACCTTGATTTCCCACAGTATAAATATGAAAACTTCATATGCTGAGGAACAGGACCTTGCAGGTTATGTTAGAAAAGAAAATCAGCTGACACTCTACCTAATGTCTTTAAAAAGGTCATAGACATTTGCCAGGAGAAAGAATATTTAACGAGAGAAAACATTTTCGCCCATTATTCAATCAGATTATTTTCCCACATGCTTTTCTATTCTATGGTCTTTGGAGGTTGCATTTTGTCATTTTATTCAATAATTTCAATCTGGTCGTTATTTGAAACCATTCAACGATGCGCTCTAATTAATTTTACTTGTTTCTTATTTCTAGAATTGGTTTGACTGTGACATGGGAGAATTGCAACGTTACCGTGCTATTAAACAATTTAAGAGAAAAGATAAGTTGAATTCGAATTACAAAATTGTGTTGCTTACCTTCAATATGGTGTTCAGGCTTCAAATTTTATAGAAAAACATTGGACTTTTCCGAAGGGAAAATGCTGCTAAACTTGGTGGAGGTAACTGGAAAATTTGGTTAGGAAATGAAGAAGGATGAAGAAAAAAAGTACATACACTGTATTTTTCAAAGTTGAGAGTCGAAATGCACGTACTATGCCAAAATAACGTTGAGAGATGCTAGAAAGATCTTTAGAAAGTAATGATATGGTGTTCTTGGCCTTTATTACAATTCAAATTGCAGGTAAATATTTCACTTAACATGCAAAAAAGAGCAAATTCTATAGTTACGTTTGCTCGATTTCTTGAGAAAGCACCAAGGGTTGCGTTACCACTTCGCTTTTTTTGTTCAAAGGTAAACGAAAATGTTCTAAAACAATTTTTAAATTGATAACTGTTTAAAAAATGAGCACAGAGACTTAGGAATAAAAACTCGGGATTTTGTCTGAAGACACAAGTACCAATATTGCTAATTCCTGTTTTCAAATTTCTATCTAGAATAATCCAAATCTGAAATCGCCTGAGACGCTTGAAGGGTGTCACATGAAGACAGGCAGACGTTGGGAATGTATGTATCAGCAGTTGTTATTGTTTATATTGCAGTTTTTGTTGAATATACTTTAGTTTTATGTTCTCCATTGACTTATGACCATCAAGCGCTGTTACGCGTGTGTTCCGTAGTCCAAAGGTAGGTCACCCGACTCCCTTCTGCTGTGTCGGTACGAAGAATTTCTTTCACGAGTGTTGTAAAAATGTAATGTCGCTATCAAAAGCGTTGGATACGTCTGCTTTCACCTATAGGTTTGATACGGCAAGTTGCAGAAACATCATCGTTGCCTACAAACCCATCATCCGGGAAATCTGCAGTTCTGCAAAAATTGGCCACGGCCATTCTTCTTTCGATTATTTCCCTATTCGGTGATTATTTAATCCATTGTCTTTTTTGTATTAACATGTCATAATTTATCATGGTGACTACCAACCTAGAAAACCTACAAACCTTGGGGAATTTTGAATTGAAACTTGCCATTTTTGCATATCGGAATTGTTTGTTCATTATAATTCTGAAAAGTCGACATTCAATTCTACCATTCCCCTAAAATTCAGCATATGGGATTGTTACTCTAAAAAATTTGCCTGCAGCGCTCCTAAAGCAATCTTACTTTATGCAATTAGTAATATTTCTGGAAAACGTTTTCGAGAGATTACGCCATAGAGGCTGTTACTTCTGGTATTTATTTTTATTTAGGTTTCGTCCATTAATCTTTTTATTTCTGAAAATTTCAAAATGGTCTAAAACTGCATTATTTATTATCTATTTTACACTGTTTTTAAAAAAAATTCCTAAAAACTTCTTTCTTTATGATTATATTTTGAAAAAAAATTCAAGGAAAATGTACTCAAAATCCATTATTTCTGTTAGATTTTTCAAACAATATTTGTGAAATCCATCATTGGGTTATGTTCGCTTTGTAAAGTTGACTAAAAACGCAGCATTTGATATCTACAGTGTAGTTCAAGAAATTTCGCGTAATTGTGTTTCACATTTAATCATTCAAATATATTTTTGATACCTGGAAAAATTAGTAATATGACCCTGGAAAACTCGGAGATTTCGTTTTTAGAAATTAGTAGTTGCCAAGGTAAGGTTGAAAGTGATTAGGACAGGCCATGTTGGAAGTGGCCCGAATTATGAATTTCAACCCATTTTCCTAAACAAAATGTTGCCAATATTAAATATAAGTTATTGCGTAAAAGCTGCGACCAAAAATAATGGCGTTTAGGCCCTTCTGTGGACATCCCAAAACAATGTTACATGTATATACTGTTATCACCCACTCGATGCTGCAATATAACACGTTTTGTTACAATAAAACACGTGTAGCATAAACGCACCTTTAGTTTTACATGCACAGTACATGTGTTAGGCTGTCCGGATTGCCAGATGTCAACTTTCAAAGTAGGCTCGTTACACCGAGGCTTGTGTGAAAGATAAGGAATGCCGCTGGGAAATTTTGTTTATTTTGACATTGTTTTCGGAGTCTGCATTGACCTAAGTAATTTTTCTTCCAAAACACCCTGTCCAAATTGACAAATTCCCAAGTTACGTCACGTGATGAATAAATAACAGGCTTGCATCCTTATTCAATTTTAAGCGCTAGCAAAGTGTAATATTATTGCTCGTTTTGTTTGATTTTCCATCTATAGCCAACAAAAATCACTCGAGGAAATGTGCGAATAAATCCATGGCAGTGGCAGTGAACGTGTACATTAGCGTTGGACTCGTGACAATAACAATTTGCGAAAAGTGTTGCTTCTTTCCTTTTTTCCAGGCTTATTATCGTGAAATAAAATAAATGTTCGTGAAATAAAGCCTTAAAAACGTTTACCGGTCAATTTAAAAATAACAAAAAAATGAGATTTTTAAATTTAATGAGCCTGTGGACTAGGTGCGTCGATGAGATAGCCTAGATTCAAAAGCTTCCCCCCACGCTCTCCTAGTCCCCCTTCCCTCCCACTCACCCTGTCACCCTCCCCCAGGCCACCCCCCTACGGGGTGACACGGGGGAGGGAACCCACGCCCCCCTAGAGGGGAACGTGGGGGTGAGAGGAGAGCAGGAGAGAGAAAGTTCCAGGAGAGCAATGGAGGAAATGATGTCGCACCACGGGATCGAACCCGCAACTAGCAAAGAAGTGAAAACTTCCAAGCCACACGCCTAACGGAATAGGCCACCAGCGCACGACAAAAATTATTAACAAAATATTGTATTTCTGCCTTACATTGCATTTTTTTTTTTAATTAAATAGAAAAAGCGCGATTTTATAAATTCAAAATACAATGCTCCAATCAGATAATTGGAAACGTATGGAAATTTCATCTCTTCATTTACTTGCCAGAAATCGTGGAAATTGCACGACCTTTTAGGTTTTTTCGAGCTGATCATGAATAAAGACCCCAATACGAGTGTAATGTGCCAAAAACTGTAAAATTTTGACAACATTTTTGTTTTCCACGAAAAAAACTCAAAGGCTATAGCCTTTGCTTTTTTCCCAGAAATCGTGGAAATTCGACTATCAAATATAATGTTTTTTCCTGATGATCTCGAATATAGACCTCAATACGAGTGCAAAACGCAAAAAACCCGAAGATTTTAGCAACATTTTAGGTTTCTACAGCAAAAAATGTAAGTCCATATATTTTGGTTGTTTTCCAGAAATCGTGGAAATTGCTGGACCTTTTAGATTTTTTCGAGCTGATCATGAATAAAGACCCCAATACGAGTGCAAAAAGCAAAAAACCTAAAGATTTTAGTAATATTTTTGTTTTTCCATGAAAAAAATCTAAGTTTATAGCTTTTGGTTTTTTCAGGAAATCGATGGGATTTCGACTATCAAATTCGCTATTTTTTCGAACTGATCTCGAAAATCGATCTCAATTCGAGTGCAAAACGCAAAAAACCTGTGTGGCCAGCTAATAATTGTAGCGCGGCATCAACTAGTGGTTCATGTATAATTAAAATTACATTAGCCTGAATTCTAATGTCTGTCGTAAAAATAATAAAAAAGGGAATATTTAAAAAAGCGCTTCCAGAAATAAATCTTTGTATATACATCGTCCGTGTACTATGCAGGCCATGTTACTGCGGACAAAAAATGCTAGTTTTTCTCAAAAATAAGGGAAACTGGTGTGAAACATTCAGAAATCGTGACCCGGAACCTGGTGCCGCGTAACATTTGTACAAACACAAATTGGGTTTGTACGTTACGGTTTTGTACGGTTAATCATACATGATGAAATGTATTTTAACAGAGCAGTCATTAGAAATAATCAGGGGAAAATTTCACTTTTTGGTAGTTGTGTTCTTCGTAAACGAGGGATGAAACCAAAATGAAATATTCGAAAGTTAAACTCACTGCGCGAATTTTTCATCACTTTTTATTACCGAACGTTTCCGGTTCATAAGATCCACGTTTTCAGGTAGCCAAAACATAAATAGCAGACTCGGGCAACTTCAATATCAATATTTCGAATCACTGTGTAAAAGGAAGCAAATTTTCAGCGTAATACGTGCAATGTCCTATTATGCGGCAAAGTTTAACTTACCCTCGAAATAAGTTAGCCAATGTTTAAGAAGTCCAGGAGGATGAAACACGAACAATCGATTTTACGTCAGTTCGATTTATTAAAAAAAAAAAAACCAAACAATTTTGAATTTATTAATTCAACGGGAAAAATCGGGACTGGCACCAAACACGGCTGAGAGGACAAAAATAAAGGCCGATGAGGAGATGATAAGAACAATGAGGGTTGATGACTGCGATGAAGATGATAGCCAATGCATCCGTGCATTTGGAAACTGCTTAGGACATGACCGACTGAGTCACGTTACCCTGTATCGACGGCGGTAAATGAGGACGATCTTCCAGTTTTTCATAATCCAAATGAAATTCTTTGGCTATTTTTCGCCATTTCTCGGCGTCGAAGAAATAATAGGTTCCCCTTTCGTACGTATTCGTCTTCTCCACGGGAACCATTCCGGGGGCCCTGGTTACCCACACGCGCTCCTCCTTGTGGTACCTCCAATCACGATTATAGCTGAATGAAACAAATATTCACGAATTAGGTTAAACTGACTGATAACATTTTAAAACATCTCATTTTTCGCCTTACTACATCCATTCTTTCACGACAAACGCATTGACAATTCTGATTGCATTTCCCAGGGTTCCCACATTTTTTTGAGAACAAAATTCCCTGACTTTCCAGGTTTTTCCAGGTCATTTTTGAATTTTTCCATGACCATGAAAAAT
>JAQGAF010003910.1:0-15847 GCA_034687865.1 Kryphioiulus occultus
ATGTTAATTAATTTTTTTTGAAGTCCTGAGGGGTGTGAAATTTAAATTGGTTACGTAATATTTAGGGGGGGGGGTTGAGCTTCTGGTTACAGTTGGTCACAAGGGGGGGGGGTAAAAATCTGGTCACGTAATTTATGTACGCTCCCTTATAAAATGTGTACAAGAAGTAATCGCTTTCAAAACTTCATTATTTGAAAGTAATAAATTATTTTTGACTCACCCTACGTATGCCATGTTTGCATATTTTGATGAAGTCGGATCTCCAGCTATATGTGAATGACGTCAGCATTCACCTTCTCCTTTGCATGCACCAAATATCCCTGCCACACCTATCTTCTACTAACCTTGTGTTTTCCCTTATTTCTCTGAACGAGATGGGATAAGGTTATACCCATGTATATTTGATAAATTTTATTTTAATATAAAATGAACAATCCTTATTTGCAATTTCTATTTTTTTGCAAATTGCTTCGTACAATAATCATGCGTTCGTGTAAGAATTTAACGCTGTGGCAGTCCAGAATGACGAAACGTGTTTTTTTTGGTAAGAACTGTTATATACATGTATGAGCACAAGCCCATCCTTGTAGGAAGGCTAGCTCTTGAAAAAAGATTGAGGGCGTTTTCATTTTTTTTTGTTACAATTCTATATTATGACTTATAAACTTAATATACGTGAATGTGTCTCCTCCCTGGCTTTATGTTTTGCTCTTGTATGCTAATTTATTCCATTATTTAACTAAAGCCATCCTCATGTGTAGGCTAAATTGATAAAATACTATTATTTCACCACTGTTTAATTATGGATGGCGCCATGTCTGAATAAATTCGCTATGAAATACGGTATACCGTGTATTTATTTGCACACATATTGTCTGGTCCAAAAAAAAAAATTCCATATCGGTTTTCATAGTTTTAGCGAGCCAAATAACAAAGCCTTCTCTGCACATCGTTTCGTTCTATAATCTTAATATTGTATCTAACAGCCCTATAACGCTGCCCTATATTTTTCTTTAAAAAATCCTGCTATCCTATATTTTAGGCCTTGGCACACCTTGCCACCTTGCTCTTGAAGGCACTATATGGTTATTATCATTCCATTATATATGTATCGTTTAATTCTTTGACACGCTCGCTATAGTTAACATTTTACCGTGACAAAAGAAGAATAGTAAAATAATGATAAAATAAATAAAAGCATTCAAATGCTTCGGCATATTTATAGCAGTTAAAACTTGTATTATATTTGTAAAGCTCCCTTTTTCTGGAATTAATTATAAATGACTGGAAATTGTGGGAAAAAAGTAGTGAAAAAAAGATAATTCTGAAAATGTCATTGATTTTCAACTTGGCCTACAAAGATACTGCGTGCATGTGCAATAACAGTGGTTGAATTGTTTCAGTAGCAATAGTTTATCAACTGCACTTATCTCAATAAGGAAAGGAACCACCACCTTTGTCATTTTCACTTTGACTTGTAGTTTAGATCTTTTCCAGCCCTTTCCATCCCAATTAATGCTTTGCGTGTACTCGAATGCTTTTGACTGCTAGGTCATTTAGCATGGTTCTGTGAACTTCAGGAAAGGTGGCATGCAAATGCAGCATTAATTGCGTTTTACCATGCACACGTTTCTGTGAAACGGCAGATTTTTATCAGTAAGATAAAACCAATTTAAGACGCTTAATTTGTTGTGAAGTCAGTTGAGAAGTGGTGTTCTGTTGCGTGCTTTGGATGCCTGGAAAATGGTACTGAAATCAGGTATCTTAATTTGTCATACTCGAGGATGTTATGCGATGAATGATGCTGTTTTGGCCTAAGATTCCGCATCTACAGTACATATAGGTTACGGCCATATCAATTTAGGTATACGTGACTAGCCTATTATTAAATTCTTTCATTTTAAAGAAACATTTTTCCTCATTCGAGACTGCATTCCAACTATTATACGTAATAAGATCCAATTATCTTTCGTCGTATCATTTTAATGTACATGTAGATATCGATGTTCTTTCTGATGTTTTATTTTTTGGTAAATTTCCTGTTGGTGCCCTTCTTCAGCATAGACGCTATGCGAAAGTAGGCTTCTCTAAATGACTCATAGGCTGGCATGATTGCCTGCAGGTTAGGGATAGTAAAAAACAGGTGTCATGGTTTCTACTAGACAAGTAGGGTTAGAAATATGCATTTTGTGCACATTTGCTGTAGGGAATACATGTACATGTATATCGTAGTAAATCCCATCATTATTTTAAAGGGTACCTGTCCTGTCACAGAAACCAAGGTGTTCGTGTACTATTGCGTTCTTCTTATTGATTCTTTGAATAAATTTTAATAAGAAATTGCAAGACGTTTCCAGATTCCTTAGTATTCAAAATAGCTAGCTGGTGACAAACCAACATCTAGTGAAGTTTAAAGGGTCGCATTTGTATCCATTGCAAGTTGGCAGTAGCTATTCCAGCTTTCTGAAAATGGCTGAATTTCAAGCATATTACTCAATTATGACTGGTTAAAATTTAATTGGACGTTTATAACAGATTAACTCCAAAACAGGTGCTTATGTTTCATAACTGCATCGGATAACAACTGGATCGTAACGACATTTGAAAAATTGGATCAATCACTGGCAGTCAGGGACACTCATTTAAAAGCTTGCGTTGCAAATACCAATTACCGTTTAAAGTATCAGTTATTGTGGTAATAAAAACTTATTTATGAATACTTTATGCAATTAAAAAAAGTTACAATTGACTAAATGACTAACTAACCTGTTAGCATGCTGCAATCTGTCATTAAAAACAAAAATGGTAATATTTAAAATTGCTTTTCTAACATCGCATAACAACGATGGAAATGTTTTTAAAGTGGTCCTAGCAAAATTTTGAAGAACTTTAGATCAATTGCATAATATAATTACAAGAACTGTAGTTTGGTGTAAAAAGCACCAGCACATTCTAGCGGTTACGTCATTAAGCAATTCTTTTGATGGCTTGTATTTGACGTCACGAGTTAGCGGTTCATATTAAAAATTTCGTCTTATTGCCGCGTTTTATTATTTTACTGTATACTGTATGTACCGAATTAAATGGCAAAATTAATATCTCGCTAATTATGGATAGTTGGGAAGGGTGAGGCCATTAATATTCATACAAAAGCAGACACACCCCTCCAATCTAACATTTATCACATTTCATAGCCTTCATCCTGAAATACTGCAGCATTCCGTATGATAAATTGATATGAATCTGCTTTTTCATTTGCAGATTTCCAGCCAGATTTCATTTCCCCTAAATTTAATGTCACAGCTAGTCCTGTTTTGGAGTTTTACACCGAGGGAATTCTTAAGCGCGAACTGACCCGCCACTTTTTGTTGATAACTTATAATTACCATGAAACGCACAATTTACTCGTTGGATGTTTTTGCACAAGTCGTTTCAAATATTTCTCCTGTATTATTATAAACGAAGGAGTTAGCTGGTAATCTGAATTACATAAATTTCGAATATGGCGCGTTTTGTTGTGCTGCATTTTGCCGTCAGAGGGCAGCATTTTTCGATTATTGGCTTTACCTGAAGGAAATTTTATAAAGTGCCTAAATTGTAAAGCATGCCTATATGAAAATGAAATTTCGATAGGTGGATATTTATGAAATACATGAACAGTAGCATAATGTAAGCTTTGTGATCACAATTCTACTTGTATATTATATCTTAGGGCAGTGTTAGTGGTTTTGTGACCTATGGTGACGTTTCTTCATTTGAGTTAATGAGTTGTATTTTCAAATTTTCTCGAGTAAACCAGTCATTATTTTAATCTATTGAATGTCAAGAAAATAGCAGAATTTCTATAAAAATTATATTAAAATCAATATTTAAATGAATTAATGAAATGTAAAGAATGACCTTTAAATTTCTTCCTTATCAACCTTTCAAATTTGAAATGTATTGTATACCGGTACACATACGATATACAGTATGCAATGTGTGCGGGCCTACAATCCTGATATACCAAATCGATATATTAAATCGGCACTTTGTTAGTTTTAAATGAATCGTTTACCGATCGTTATACAGTATATACATATAGTTTTGCAAACAATTTTGAAAAAAAAAATAGGAAAATTTAAAGAATCCTTTCGCTGGTTAGGGAAGCTTGACATTCTGTTCATCATTTCCTTTGAATTTGTTAATTTTGAATATTGGCTGGTCATGATATGGTTTGAATTTCCCACTCGCAATGTTGGCATTCTGTTCGTGAGTGGTACTCTGAAGCGCTGTTATATTTAGATTACAGTGTGCACCAAAACTCTTCGCGAATGTAATGATTCGACTCTGTAACTTCCAGCACGCCACGTCGCTTTGCATTTGGTTACTTGTATTTTTAAAAGAATAATTAAATAAAAGTTATACGATATACTTTTCTGCTGGAATTGCATCGAATGTTGAAAAATAACTTTGGCATGTGCAATATCTTTGCACTGTACTGGTGAAATATAACAATTGAACTGAAATGTAGAATCTATAATGTCGCGTAAATTTGGTGATGATTTACGATGTTGCTAGTTAATTCAGGCATGCAAAGCTCCGTCTTGTTTTTCAGCCGTTCATCTACATGTATATGTATTGCGAAAATCAAAGACAGGTCGAAAACGGATAAGAATAGAAATCTTTAGCACGCTCAAACGGTGCAACAAGCACAGATGTATCTGTTATTTGTATATTCCTTACGCACAAACGATAGTAAAAATAGGGACTTATAGTATTTCTTCACTCTTCTTTAATGTTCGAGGAAATACGTTTAGGATTAAATTTGGTCTCTACAGAAGCCTTGTGGTTTCCTACCTTCGGTATACAGTATAAAATCTCTATTTTCATTAAGTCCTGCCCCATAAATCTCCGATAAAGACAAATCCAATTGAATAAACCAGTCAGTTGCTTTTATTGCTTTTATAGGAAGCTTAAAGTACTAAGACTTTGGACATAAATTTAAAGGGACAGTTTGTTGCAATGGGCTCCTATTTTAGCCCCAATAACGATCGAAAGAAACAAAAATTGGAATTAATTTCTGTAAATGGCGTTGCCGCAGCAGGATTATAATCAAATGGCACCCTAACCCAATTTTACTATTTACATCGTGACGCAAACTTACCGTTATTACTATTGTCCTATACTTATAACAAAACGCTTCCTAACGCTTTGCCTGCTGCTGAAAATTTCGATACAGTTCAACTACACTTACAATTAAAAATAGTATGATAGATGAAATTATATTAACTAAATGATAACATACATGAAATGCACATTTTAAATTTTACGTGATTTTTAACTTTGTAATATAAAATTCAAATTGAATAATATAGAGATCCATGGAAGACTGTATGTGTAATTCAGTATGGTACGACGCTTTATTTAAACGAATATCTCATGCAGGCAAATCATAATTCATTTTCTTATTATCATATTTTTATATACGTAATTGCTTTATTAGCTGTTCTGTGTCTACGTTTAACTTGTCATTTCGAGAAATCTACTACGTAAGAGTTTTATCGCGTTTTATTACGTGAAATATGTATCATTTGGGAGTTAATTTGTGCCAGAATTAATTTATGGCATAGTATAGGAAATTTAAGATTATGCTCTAAAATTAATTGTGCGTTCTCAGAAATTTTGAAACATTCGGATCATGCGCGAAGTCTGTGTGGCATTTTTAATATCCAAACAATATTTTTGCTAAAAAAAGTATCATGGAACTACGTGTACAGTATATAACGGATTTAGAAAATTAAAAAAATTGCAAAACCGAAAAATTTACTTAACTACTGGCGGCTCGGTAGACGACACATCATTTTAAAAACCTCGTCCTTTCATGAATTTTCAAGGTATACTCAACGAAAATTCAAGATAAATCAAAACACTTTTATTTGTGCTAGGAGGGTAATGTTCGTTTTATCAAAAGCGATATTTAAAAATCGTCTCCCTAACAACAGCATATACTGACGAAATGAAAATCTTTACTTGAAAAACTACGTTTTGTTGAAAGCACTTAACATGGGTAATTAGTTTGTATTAATTTGTATATGCCACTATGTGGTCACTTTTACCTAATTCACATTAGCTTGAGTAACCTTTCTATATTTCAAGTCATTACGGATGAGTTATTGTAGATAATTAACTGCCAGAGGTCATGGCACTCTAATCACTCTAATTCAGTGACAAATTTCATCGCACTTTGGCCAAAACATATAGCTCTATTTTGTATTAAACTCGACTAAAATTGTCACCTTAATGTATATGGACCGAATGAGTATCACGTAGATGACATTAAATCGTGATCTCGATGATTAGGAGCTGCGTAATCAAAACTGTAATGATGTCTTTAACGCAGTGTCATTAATTAAGGAAGGAAAACGTGACTTGGCAGGATAGAAAAAAGTAATGTAGGTATAGCTCCTGCAAGACTTTAAAAAATGTCACATTTGTGAGCTATCAGATTTAAATTTAGCGACTTCACCGTTATAGGTCCCTGCAGGAGGTTTTTGCATTTCGTTGCTCATAATAGCAATTCAGAATTAATTCAAAAGCCACCCATTGCTTGGATCGGCACGCGATTAAGTTTGTAGCTTAGCTCAAAGGAAACGCCTGCATCAATAAACTGTAAAAAATGAAATGTTCGGATAAGCACGCTTTCTACGTAGTTTCTTTTGTCGAATAAATTGAAGAGTCATTCTAATACGAATTACATGTACACTAAACTTGTAAAAGGGCTTCTATAAGCAGGGGTTGCTGCCAGTTTTTATAACATTTTTTCTGCTTGGGTTTGACTTTTATACTCACCCAGTTTACAGCCTTTATACTTTATTACCAGATCTGTGACACCGTGCATGCATTATTTTCCGAAATTGGAGCTTATACGATCTCCTATTATTATCTATACAGCAAGTCAATACGAATCTGCAAGAAAGTGTGCCCACCTTCAATTTTCTTCACTTGGTTTCCAAATGTTCACATTAATTTTAATAAGCATTAACGAAGAAAAGGAACACCAATATGTTTGTTATTCAACACAAATAGCTGAGTGGTTTAGACTTTTACATCTTTATGAATTGCTGCGGATTGCTGTGAATCTTATAGGTCTCCAATGTATCCATCTGCACACTTTTCAAAGTGAACGAAAGTTTACAAAGAAATACACGTACATGTAGTTAAATATCCTACCTTTTAACTTATCTTTTGTTTTCCCCATAGTTGTCCCATCTGTCCTGATTTTATTGCGGACGCATTAAAAGCCATCCTTGATCTGCATTCAAAATTGGGGCATGCAAGCATGTTTTGGATCATCCATGTTTTGGATCATCAAGATTAATCATATCAGCGTTAAAATTTATTCCAAAGAATCGGAAATTAAAATTTACAGGAAGATTTTCGATCGGATGAACCCCTACTTAACCACTAATGTTGCTGTGCCGTCGTTGGCTGTAAGTTGGCGTTCTATTATACGGTTAGATAAACAAAAGTCTTTATTTATTTCCTGTCAACAGTCACTTTATACATTCATAAAAATATCACGACAATTTATAGAACATTTTATTAACCAACTGAAAACATACTTGAGAGCTTTCCGTTTAAATAAATATATGAACAAGTTGTTTGCGCACAATTTTGGATGCATTGATAGAGCAGAAGGAATCGACTATTAAGGGAACACGTTGGAAAGAAAAAACCAGAAGATATCTGCTGTCACCTTTTCTTGATAATTATTACATTTATACATTTCAATTCCCGCTCATCTTAGATTCGCTTTCTCTCGCAAGCCATGGGACGTATAGCAATGCATGTGGTCATTCAGCTCGTCTTTTAGTGCATTTTCTATCTGCCCTTCTTTCCTGAGAAAAAGATGCACATAAGATGGCGATATGTAATGAGTCTTCTACGTTGACTACCTTGCTTTGCATGTGCATTATGAATGAAAAGAGCTGAGAAGCTTCCCAAGGAATGTCTAACATTTCTTGATATTGTATTGGGGAAAATGTGGTGAATATACTGAACTTGCCTTGGCAGCCGTACATTTTACTAGGAAAATTAGAACGAGTCTGTAGCTTCCATGCATAGTTAATCAAAGAGTTAACCTAAGCTTATTTCTATTAAGTTCAGTTCTAAGTACATGTACAGCTACAGTACGGTATACGTTTTTTTAAAAATCGTTCAGATAGCCAGGCCTTACAGTCTTAATAACATTTTTGATCTATCCGCACTTCTCGAGACTAAACTTCACTACAGTATTTCAATGAAAGCACTTTTTTGAAGCTGAATGACCATGCATCGTGTTCTATGACCATGGTGCTGTCGGTCATCTTGCGACATTTTCTACTCTTGATATTTCATGTTCTCAAGTCAATTCGGGGGCTGGTAATTGATACAATTATCCTTTTCGTAACATTTTGTTGTAGTTTTTTTCTGTTTCCTTACATTAATTGAAATCAAAATGAAATTCGTCCAAATTGGAGAGCTTAGACACTCTGTTGGTCGCTGGTGTCGCCGCTGCTGTTGGAACTTGGATCTGAGCGCCCCAGCCTCGGCGCAAATGCGCTTCGAGTTTGGAGGTACCCTGTACCAGCCCGACCCAGTCTGGGGCTAAATGCGGCCCGGGTGGCAATTTGGAAAGGGGTATCCACCTCGCTGGACTCATCCATAGGGTAGGCTCTACCCAGCCTGGGGGCGAACGCTGCCCGCTTGTCAGGGTCCTCATGGACATCATTGGTGATATCCGAACGCTTTCGGCCCAAGCGAGGGGCCATGGCTCGACCCAGACGAGGGCTAAATGCCATCTTTTTATCCACTCCATCTAGAAGAAAATGTGGAGTTGTTCAATTAAGTTCTGACAAACTGCAGAATATAGATACAGTATAGATATCCATTTACATGTAGGCTGATTTGTGGTATTTCGTTTTCTTGTGTTTTTGTGCTTAACCTAACCAAAATCTGATTTAGTTGCCCCTAATCGCCACGCAATCCGTCGTGACATAGAGAGATATGATATTTTCGAACCCCCGTATTTCATCGAATGTGAAGCGCCATAGAGTGAAAGACGCACCGGAATTTTAGTTCCACCAGTAGAGAAAAAGCACTAAAGCACTTAATTGTTAAACTTCTTGCGAAAATGTGCAATTGTGATAATTTGTACGTTTACCGGTATGGCTAACAAGTCCTAAAAGTTCTAATAAGTACTAAAAAAATGAAATTTTCTAAATTTCCTTAAATCTTAAATATTGAAATAAGTCCTACATGTATGTCCTAAGTGATGTGTTGTCAGACTGCCAATACTAAGTTAAATTGATAGTTTTTAGCTTGGCACACGTGCAATTTGACATATCGTTTTATTTCATAAAGATGATTAAAGGTTGAAATATTGCACCTAAAAACTGTAATGTTGAAAAAATCCAAAAATTGTTGGGCCTATTAAATTGAAAAAAGTCCTTCAAAAAAACTCCTAAAAAGTCCTAAGTTTCAACACTTTGAATTTTTATGCCACTCTGATAGACATAAGCTTATACTGTATGTATACAGAATATTTACTTCAATAATGTCAACCTTTCAACCTGTAATTCTATTTTCATGTTCTTCAGCAAACAAGATAACTTTTCTTTTCCCTATTGCATCTTAGTGCGATCCGTGCAAACTTTTTGACACCATTTTGAGGTGTAGTAAAGGATCAAAATAAACGAAATACAATAGCTACACTTCGTATTATACATATAGAAACAAGACCAAAACATCTTAGCCTTTTCTGTTTAAAAACATAACGTTTGGTGGAGTGAACAAAACGCGGGGAAATTCAAAAAAAAAACTGCCATTGTAAGACGCCATCTAGTGTAATTCGAACTACATGCACAGTACATGTACATGCCTTACTAGAAATGTGCTTGCTTTGTTTTATGTGTTTAACCTAGCAGGGCAATGTCTGATTTAACTGCTCATAACTGTCAGGCGATCACTGCCAGCTTTTAAGCCGCTAGGAGAAACCCACTTTAGTGTTTTGGCGTAGTATACCCGAATGAAGTTGGTTTAAACAGTAAGCATATTAAGAAATATTACACGTAATTTTCAAGAGTAATCGAGTCTACCTTTGTAGGCGACGATGGCCCATGGAGTTCTTCTAAGCAGTTCTCCCAAATCGACGACATTGGAACTTGCTCCGTACGAATGGACCGATGTTTCCGTTGCCTTCTCATCGTCGTTCGTCGATCGTTTTCTTCTACCCAATCGTGGGGTAAAAATGCCCCTAGTGTAACGCACACTAAACAAATCTTCCGGTAAACTTAGGGCATCGTCGTCCTCGAAATCTTGTCGATAAAGAGTGGGCTGAAACCATGGGTTAAATGTACGCCCAACGCGTGGAAATGGGATTAACCCTTGACGTTTGTCTTCTCCCACAAGGACCAAACCTGGAATCAATATCAAAATGTCAAAACCACCCTACATAGAAAAGTGTTATTATGCGTTACTTTTTAGTATGATTAGACAAACACGAGGTCAAAAATAATTTCTCATCCAATTTCTCACTTCGCTTTGTCCCAATAAATTGCCAATAGCCAACAGCAATTTTTCTTAACTTTGTCGTAGTTTTCTTTGTAAATTTGATTTGTGGGATGGCCTTTGATAACCACCAAATTGTCATTTAATTTCCATCGAAGTAATCAGCTCCAGTACCATCTTCGTGGTCAACCTTACATTTACTTTAGCCACATGTGTTGTTTGTTTGAGCTGTATTGGCAAAATGAATTTTGGAAGCCCGTTACTGATTGCTGGGCGTATTCTTGACTTATAGGATTCACGTGCTCATTTCTTTGTAAAGGTTCGACAATTGTAACTTCTGTGAACATCAAATTACTGTATATCCGAACCGTAGCCCCAAAGACTTCTTGGCAATCGATATATTCTTCTTTTGTATCTGCTTTACCTCTATTATTAGATTCCGGGAAGTTAGTGCGGCTAATTTGCACCAAATCATTTAAAAGGTCACTTAAAATAAATTTATACAGCTCAATTGCTACCCCTTGAAAAACTATTGAGTGAAACATGTATCAACAATGTTCTTTGTATAGTTATTGGTTAGAATATATTTTCTTTCGAATTATTTGAATTTTCTGTTTAAAAATTCATTATTCATGAAAGCGGATAGCAATGTAGTTAGTTGGCTATCCTGATTTGGAGCATCCGCTATTTCAAACATATTGTACAGTGTTTTATTGGGAAATCTGAAACGACTGTGCAATATATCTGCACGCTAGGAGGGAATTTGCAATTGTACGTTTTCTTAAAATAACCATTTTGTTGAAGTGCCCATTGTTGGGAAATGCAGCTTTAAGGCACACATGGACATATTTTCTGTTTTAAATTGTCCAACGAAAGTATTTGATTCTGTGAATTTCTAGCATTCTAGCTATTTCTAAGAAAATATATCCAATGCAAATGTTAATTCATTATACGCAACTCATTTTCAATGGTATAATCTAGGAAAGTGGCAACGTAGCTAATATCCTTCAGTATTTTAAAATTGATTACATTTGCATTGCCGTACACCTGTACCGGTATGTCTTCTGATAAAATCTAGTTTGAAAGACAGTGCATTAAAATGAAAATAATTTACATGATCAGCAGCTTCACTAGAAACGGACAATTAAGCAGCAGCTTATTATAAATATTTTGGCATTAGCTTGATTGTCGATGGAAACATACACTGTATATTTGAGTTTCATTGCTAAACGTAAATTAGTTTAATTTTATCGACAAAAACTGATTTCAGTGAATTTTTGTACGCAAAGTTCCGAGAATTCTTTACCAAAGCGAGTTTTGAAGTCCTTTCAAAAAGAATTTTGAAAATGTGTGGCGGAATGAAGATCTACTTAATATTCAATGAGGTTTCAAACGTATACGGGCTTTGGCTTGTATGAATTCGTTGTGAAAATGGTTAAAACCATTTTGTGAGACATTCTAACGTGGACGTCTTCTTTGATTAATTACCAGGTTTAGAGCAAATTCATGTCTACTATAATGGCTTCATGTTTCTAAAGAGTTTCTCCATGGCCTGTAAGCGGTGCTTAACGAGTGAGTGATAAATAACCTGTTTTGAGAAAAGTGACAAATTTGCCTCCACTGACTCTGAATGGCAACCATATGCAAAACTAATGCTGAAATAACATTGACGTGGGCCAGTGCATGGTTTATACGTTAAATATGCAATGCATGCTGTTAGTATATTTGCAACAAGTTGATTTTGACTGAGCTTTCGTGGAAGTACATGTATTTGTCATTTACATGTCTATGTACTGAATTGCTGAGCGAGGTGATAAGTTGATAACGCTTTTTGTATCAAATATTTTAACGTAACGCATATAATACGCACATCATCTTTTACTTAGATATGTTAGGAAAGTTATTAAGATTAAATTATATATATACGAAGGAATGTATGATATTGGGCTAGAAAGTTTCAATATTTTATCACTGTTTTGATATGCATGCATGACACTTTTGATTCGTTTCGAGGAGATTTTGTTGTCAATCTTCAACATGAATTAAACTTGATTTAAACCAAATAAATTATGAACAACTATATCTTTCAAATAAGTTTTTCTGGAATTACAAACCAAAATTAGATTACAAGTGTTAGCAACCTCTATACTCTCAACCGAAGAACATGGTTAGTTTTGCAGGATATTTTGATTACTGCCTAATATTTAGAATACTGATGTTAAAATTGGAATGCAATTATTAAGATATCTTAAACAACATTTTCCCCTTGAAAATATTAAGAGCATTAAAAATGCCTTTAATAGTTTTCAGTTTTCACTTCACATACCTGGCTCAAAAACATGTTTGAAGAAAATTATCAACAATTTCAGCTTTGCATACGAATAAAAAATAGAATAAACATTGATTCCTAACATATTATACATTTCTACGTATTATTTGTCATACAACTTTAAACAATGCCTTACCTTGACAAAAACCCAGAGCGGTCAGCAGATATATAGCTATGACAGGATTCCACATGATGAACATATATTTCTTTTACAGATAGGCGTATACGTTAGATAATACAAAACTTTCTTGTGCTAGTGTTGTTGCTTCCACACGTTTCTGTTGGCTCTGTTTTTCTAAGAATCGTCGTTTACTATCTGGTTCTTCATCTACTGACGCTTCTCTGTAGTGATCTTTGAAGACGTTCACTCTTGCAATCCTGTTCACTATGCTCCCATCCTTTGATGCTATTGGCTGCTTTTATCTAAGGTCGTTAGAAGATGCTTTCTCACATTGTGTAGGCGTATTTGGTATTTGGTTGGGAAGGTAGGACCAAAGTGTGGTCCCAAATCGCGAGGAATCAAAGCCTGATGCAGAGTTTCACAGAAAAACAGCATCCTGATTGGCCCATTTTGTCACTTCTTTGTTTCACAAATTAAAAATGTACATTTTAATGAGTATATTTGCATTTTAATCCTACAGACTTCACAGAAGGAAGTTTTGACTTATTTGTGAATTGATTGTGTGGGCCAAAATAGCTTTTGCAGTTAAGACACTGTTGTTTTTCTAGCAGAGAATATCCTTTCTTTTCTTGATTAGAAACCTACTTCCATGTACGGTATGAAGCTGATATTGCTTCCCACGTGTTGCACTATGCCATAACTCCTAACTATGGTCAATTTAAAAAGAAAAAATCTGCTGCTGGATTCTGACATACATTGATTTTAATATGTATTTATAACGGCTTTTTTTGTTGCATTTGATTTTCTGACAGTATTCAAATACATGCACATGTCAGCCTTTGCGAAAATGACATTTGCATCAATCTCAATACATAAATGGGATATTACTAAATACTTAATGCGAGTAATACTGTTTTGAAAATACTGTTGTTCGGAAAAAGTAATCATTATGTCATTGGCGTTACGTTTAAGCTTATGCGTCAGAATTTAAGCAACATATTTTAATTTCACATGAAAACGAAACTTTAAATTCAACCTTTTTTAAATTGACTGAGACTTCAACTATGTTGTCTCTATTGTTATTCCCTCGTCGAATTATTTCACCTAAGTTAGTCAACTCATTCGTCATTGTCTGACGTATATGCACTCCCAGATAGGATATCATCAATAATAAAAATATTATTTCCAGTAGAAAGGCATACCTCGTTATGATAACAACCTATATTTATAGATAGATGTTTTAATATTAAATGTACTGTATGAGTGCAAAGTAATACTATAGTATATTGCCTTGGTTTATACTATCCAACTTCAAGATGAATAAAGTTGGCTCTCAATTGAACTTAAAAAATATTTAATTTTCCCCGATGTTTTTAAGTTGAATGCTATTTCGACAAATAAAATATAATCTTTATTTCGGCAATGCAGAAAAAAGCTTATACTGGGTGAAAACGGAACTATTTGCTAGGCTTTTCGCTATAGGCTTTTCAAATTGGAAACAAGTCGTCCTTGTAGACGCCGTAATAAAGACGTCACATCCGTCTCGTGGAATCTTCATATCCGCTGAAATGTCAGGCAGTAACATTAACAAATAAATATAAATTACTTTTGCAAGATTAAGGAATTAAGACATTACTCGCAGTAGGTTCAGCATCTGATCCCACGTTGACATCTTGATTCTCATTGGATGCTGTAAAACTATTTAAAAAATACGGTTAAATTCAGAATTCTTTTCACAGGTTCTCTTGCAACGTAATAAAGCATACTATTTATGTGATGACTGCAGTTAAGCGTAGTAAGCCCAGATTATTTTGGTCATGCTAATTTTCGTTCATCTCTGATAAGTGTAATCGACAATTAGCGCTGATTTTAATCATCTCTTTCCGTTGCTTTCGTGGATTGTACTAATGAGATTATTCTGCAACAGTTCCATTTGACGACAACAAATTCTCGTGATTAAACGCATCTCTCTTGTCAAATATGTGATGTTTTTGCAAAATAAACAAAGTCAGTTAATTGGCAAGAAGCAAATGAACGTTCCACGTTTGCGTATTGTTGAACTAAGCTGTTTGCATTCCATAGATAATAATTAACAAAAGCTTAAATATAATGAAGCTTCATATATACGTGATATTAAAAGGGTTATATGTTATAAAAAACAATGCAAACAATACGTAAACCAATGCATGCATATTTGGATTATTTTCTTATGCTTATAGCATTTCGGAAATGCATGTAAGTTTCTGTATCAAGCATACACGTAACGTTGACAACGTAATGAAGAATCATAAATGATACGTATTTTTGTTTATCCCATGTTTGCCGTCGAAAAGGACATGGCACACCTTTTGAGAGAATTGCATGTAATTACAAGAAGAATTCCGATTTATAAGCGAACCGAATGATATTTTAGCAAACGTTATTTTTAGTCCCATGTATCAAACACATGAGATTTAAAAGAATTTCATAAGGAGCCAGAATTTAGTTTTCTCATACATGTACATATATTTGTCTCTCTAATACGCATGTTGCAGTTTCCTTAGAGACCGATTCCGTCCAATTCAAAGACCCTATCTTATGTTGACTTGTGATTTCTAATTTGCCTCTATAGTAAGCAGTTTCTGAGAGAATTTGGTTTGCATGTGCATGTTTGAAAGTGGCCTGCACTCAGGACAACTTCTGTAGTTTAGTGGACTTTGCTTTGAATATGCAAGTTGATGAGAGTGGTTCCAGGAAAAGTGGTTGCAAAAATGTGTTAGTTTTTGGTTCCTTACATTGTTTACAACATACTCAATTCAATTCAATTCAATTCAACTCAGTACCCTACAGTCAGCAAATAAATGCCAAGTGGTAGGGGGGTCGTACCC